>CM053786.1:444661798-444854298 GCA_028749045.1 Cupressus sempervirens | reverse complement strand
GTTTTCTCAACTTGTACATGGTATCAGAGTGGACCTATTGCTTTCTCATCTGAAGATTCTTGAAGCCATGATTTAGAGATAGAAACCCCAGCTTTTTTGGAGCTTTTTTCTTCAAAAGGGTGAAGGGCAATTTTTTGGGGCACTTTGGGCCCAAACAGACACTACAATTAGATCTGAAAGGCTGTTTGCAGTCAAGAAACATTTAAAACTTATCATTTTTGGCTTCTAAGCATCTAGAAAATTGCATGTTGCCATATGGTCATATGAACGAAAAAATCAAAAAAACAAAAAAGAAAAGAAAAGTGTTTTAAAAAATGTGCCACTAGCACTTTGTCCAGTAGCCACCACCACATGGCCCCTGCACCACTACAATTGGTAGCAGCACTAGTGGGCCACTACGGTGCCACCCATAGGCCTCTATTGCCTTGGTGCAACCAATCTGTTGCCTCTGCTTAGCCTACACTAGCAGCGCCACTAGATTTTCCTCTTGGGTATCACTACCATAAATGATTATCACTCTATTGCCACTCTGGTGAGCTAACATCACTTTTTGACCACCATATAGGCACTGATGTCACTTTTCTAGACAAACACATCATCTTACCAGCTAATAATGTCATCCTTGCCAACAACCTACTGACATCACCTTTCTAGCTACTAATGTCATCAATTCGACTATGGACATCAATAATCTAGACACCATATTTTCTTGGTGATGGGTTGTGATGGCCATATGGGTGTCAATTTTAAGCCCATCTATAATTTTCCAGAGAGCCTCTTTTTTGCATTAGTAGTCAATTTTTTGGCCATAACTTGAGCATATGGATGTATTTTTGTGATCCAAAAAAAGCACCAAAAAGCTAACTCAGAGATAGAGATAATGGTGTTGGTTTTTTTTTATTGCAAGTTTGTTTGAGCTTCCAAATTTTGCATTGAAGTAGAGGTTTCTATTTTCCTCTTCTCTACATCCAAATTCCAAGTTCTTTTCTCAGTTTTTATGTTTTCCAATAGTTGTTTCCTTGGTTTTGTGGGAGATATTTATTCATTGTGGGGGGAGCATTTTCTATTCTATAATTTAATTTAGAATATGACCCTTCTAATTCTATCTTCTTCTTTCTCTCAATGTCAGATCCTTCTATGACCTGATTCATGCTACACAACTATCACACTTGGAAGACAAAATGACTAGGCTTCTCATGTCAAGAAGCTTATGGTCATGTCTAGATGTGAACCAACCTACTCTACAGCATCCATTTGAGGTTCTTCAACTTAGAAACAAAATGAATGAAGCCATGGGATTAATTGCACTGAACATCTCAAATAGTCTACTATTTGACTTGGATGGCTTGACCACACCATTGGCTATTTGGACCAAATTCCAAACTCTTTTTGGCACAGTGAATGAGTTTTGGGCACTATAGCTTGATGGAAAGTTGAGTTCTTTGACACATACTAATTTCTCCACCATTGAGAACTTCTTGATGAAGTTCATGTCTCTACGTATAGTTTTGCAGGGATGTGGGAAAACCAAAATAGATGATGAGTGTATTTTTTTAATACTCTCAAAGTTGCAAGGATATCACCAGATCTTTTCTTCCAATTTCTACTCCATTATGGATGCCTTGGGTAATCGACATTAGATGCCTTCTTTTGAGATATTCTATGACAAGTTAACTTGTGAGCAATCCAAGCTCACTCAAATGGATTCTCTTATAGGTTCACCATCACATGCATTACTTGCCAAGGATACACAGGAGCAGAAGCTAAAGTAGATATATGATTCCTCTTTTGAGCACTCTATTGGTCCATCCTCTTCTTCTAAGAAGAAGGAGAAAAAGAAGACTCAGACTCCTTCTTATACCTATTATCAAAATGGAGCTCATGATGAGGCACATTATTTTCAGAAGAGATTGGATGGCTATGAGAAAAAGATTGTAGATTTGTAAGCTCTTCTTCAAAAGAGCTCTATTTCATCCCCATCCTCTTCTACCTCACAGGGGTCTTCCTTTTAGTCTTCTTCCACCTCTTCGACATCTTCACCAGATTTTAGACAGGGTCATACATTATGGGCTTCCATTGCATCCCCTTCCCAAGTCCCTTAGATACAAGATTTAGGTGCTTCTCACTATATGGCATCTTCTCAAGGGGTCTTCTCCTCTATTGAGGCTTCTCCCATTCCTCATATTCTCATGGGGAATAACACTACTCTAACAATTTGTGGGAAAGGTTCAGTTCGTATTCAGAATGGCACATTCAATGATGTATTGTATGTTCAATCTCTCTCTGTAAACCTTCTCTCGACGTATTGGATTACACATAGTGGACCAGGGAAGATAGTTGAGCTCACTGTAGATTTAGTCTACATTAGAGATAGTACAATAGGAGGCTTTATTGCTATAGGGATAGTTGATCATATCACCCATCTCTACACCTCACACTTTGGTTCACCATCTCCGTTATAGGAGCATACTTCTTCTCTTTTGTGAGAGCATCATGTGGTGCAATCAAGACACTTGAACCTTTGTATTGTTCCTAATATCACCACACCAGATCTTGTTGAATTATTTTCTTCTTTGGCTCTACTAGACCCTCTAGCTCCATTCATTGAGCCTTCAGGAGCACTTGTTGTAGATTCTATAGAGGACATTCATCTCCTCTTTCATGACAGTGTCAACACATGTGCATTGGTGATTCCTTTTCAGGATCCTCGTGTCTACTGCTTTGAGCATCAGTTAGGCCTTCCTATCATTCA
Organism: Cupressus sempervirens; assembly: GCA_028749045.1. NCBI lineage: Eukaryota > Viridiplantae > Streptophyta > Pinopsida > Cupressales > Cupressaceae > Cupressus > Cupressus sempervirens. The sequence goes on along the minus strand of CM053786.1, from coordinate 444,851,546 downwards.
GTGGTTTCCTTGTTTTGTGCCCTTATTTCTTTTGGATTGGTGTTCCATTGGTTCGTTCATTTCTACAGAGGCTCCATCATTCTCGAGGGGCTTTGATGTCTCATCTCTCTCTCATGGGGGGGGGGGGGGGGTTGTTTATGGTTTTGAGAGAGTTCCTTGAGCCATTTTCTTTCTTTTGTTTTTTCATCTCTTTTTGGAGAGGGGATTTTCCCACTAGGTTTTCTCCTTTGTCTCTAGTTTATAGAGATTTACTTATATTTGGTACATGATCAGGCCTTATTGTTAGCACCCATTTTCCTACTTTCATAGCTTTGCTAGGTTAGCTTTCTCCTGAGTTTCACTTAAGGGGGGCTGTTAGAGTAATCATTTTGTTTCACTTATTAATTAGATCATCTTGATTTAGTTAATTAAGTGGTTTATTACTCTAGTTATTTAAGCTTTCTTTTAGGTGCATATAATTAATATTTTATATTAATTATAATATGCAAACCTAGTTTTCTTCCCCTTTAGGGTTTTGTTTACCTTTAAAGGTTGAACCTTTGCACTTTTTGTTTTCATAACTTGGAATATGTTTTCCTCTCAGATTGTTGAGAATTTCTAAGCTTTTCTTTTTCTATTTTCTGTTTTCTCTTCATTTCAGGGTATTTGCATGCAGGCATTCTTGGGGATCTATGAAGTTGGTTTTCTCAACTTCTACACTTAGGGTACAAAAGGGTGAACTTGTCAACCTATTTTGGGGACAAATTTTTAAATTCATAACCTATTTGGGTAATCTAGAAATCAATTTTTGCAGTAGGATAACATCCCTCATTTGATTTGTAACATGGATTAATAGCCTCTAGTGTCTTCTATAAGTCCAATGGTTGTATCAATTTTTTTTTGATCTTTTGGTACAACAACAACCCTAGCAGTTAACAAGTGGTATCAGAGTTTAGTCACAAGTTTGAGTCCTTGCAAACCACAATGAATGATGTTGGGAGAGGCATGTTTGAATTAGGCAAGCATGCCCCACTAGATTCATAATATGGTTTAACAACCTCTTGTGTCTTCTTTAAGTCTAGTGGTTGTATTAGGAATTGACAAATAAATCTTTTGGTGCAACAAAAAACCTAATGATTAACAATTAGATCATTCCAAACAATATTAAAAATTAGAAATAAAATAAAATATTATAAATAAAGAAGGAGATAAAAGACTAAATAAACAAAATACATATTCTCATAAAAAGGAAAATAGAGAAAATAGAGACAAGATATTTTTCTTCTTTTTCATGCTAGAAATAACACACAATAATTTTTTAGAGTTATGTCTATAATGCAGTCTAAAAAACTTGTAGCTCAATTTGCATGGATTGACTCTAAGCAATAAAAGGAAAGGAAATGTATGATCATTAAAACATCATGATCCCTAAAGGGAGACAAACAATTTAGTGTGAAAGAAGAATAAGAGCCATGAGAAGGGGAAAATGTATGGTAAGGTAAATGAGGCAGGAGAAATTCAAGCATGATAATCTTTTGGGAGGATTAGTGTGGATATCCTCTAAGGTTAATGTTTTCTTGTATTCCATACTTATTTCACAATAAAATTCTTTAATGCTTTCTTAGATTTTAGTATCATTGATTTCTTTTCCTAAAATATTAAGATTTACCTTTTTTTAATAGTTATTTTGAGGTCTATTTATTCTAATTTCTCTTTTTGAAACCTCATTTATATAACTTTAATCTCTCTTTTTCTAAGAACTCAAATGTTTTGAGTCAATACATTTGATTTAAAATGTGAAATCTATTTCATTTTATGATAATAGAATGCCATGAAAGATCAATAAATTATAATGTATAATTCTACAAAATATGTTGTTTATTTTAATTTTTAGTATTATTTATTATTTTAAGGACTTAGAGTATTTAAATAAATTAAAAACATGTTTAAGTAGTGTATATACATTCATTACAAAATTTTAGAGATAAATATTTAATTAGGTACATTTAAATAGCTTAATGAACTACTGAATGCAAAATGTATCAACAAACAAACTGCTCTTTACCTTAATATTGAGTTCTTAGAGAGATACTCATCTTATGAAATTGAGTCGCTATAAAATAAATAGATAAAAATGTACTGGATTTTAAAATAGACCCTTTCATTTTGAGACATTTTAGCCCTCCTTAGTGTGGTTTTAGTCTCTTACTTCTTCCCAATATTTCTCACTTTTCTAGGTCATCTCTTATCTTTTGGCATGGTCCTTTAAGTTCTATTTCATCACCTTTTTTTCCATATCTTGTGGCTTCTTGATTATCTCCTTATCATTTCTACACCATTTTTGAGGCCTTTATGACCCCTCTTTGGGACTCCCCTCACAAATAGGTTGACTTAGGTCAACCTATTCTGGACTAGGTTGAGCTATTCTAGGAATAGGTTGATCTCTTTCTTACAAAATTTTGGTTTCAAGACCCAAATTACTATGGGTTTCCCAATTGTTTACTCTTTCTCTCAAGTTGTCCTACATTTTTTTATACCAAAAAATGGTATATAAGGAGAACTAAACATTTTTTCATTCTTTTATCATCATTGTCTTCATTCTACAAGAAACCAAGAGAAGATTTACATGTAACTTCAAGCATCTTCAATTATTCATAAATCTCAAGAGATTCCTTCTTGCATCAAGCTTCTTCCTTTAAAGTGGTAGTGGAGTTTGGATCCTAAGGAGGAAACCTATCATTCTAAATCATTCAAGTTTTTCCATCTTTCATCATGGAATGTCACACACATTTCTATTGATAAGGTTTTGACTTTGTTGATTTCTATTTGATCATTGAGTCAAGACTATTACATTTGCATACTTGATCACATGTCAAACTCAATTGCATCTACAAAGGAAATTGTATCTTTCATTTGATATATTCAATTGTACTACATGTTGGAATTTCCTTTATCATTACTTTTACATCTCAATGTCAAGGTTAATTCCTCAATCTATGATAGTCCTACCAATATCTTTCCTCAACATTTATAATAGTAATTCATTAGAAGTTGTTCAATATTTAACTCTTTATTATTACTGCCAAGGTAAATTCAACATACTCAAACTCACACTCTAACACCCATATTGGTCAGATCCTAAACCTTGTCCATGTATTATTTTCATTGTGACCCTCACAATGATGTCCCACTATCCATGACTTGTTCTCTAGGCATATATAGGACATCATACCCATCCTTTGCCAACTCTTGATCACATATAAATTTAATGAATCTAGTCGATTCAACATTATAAATTATAGAATGATAATGTCTATTCATATAACAAGAGCTCTTAGTGAGAAGGAGTCCCTACCTTATGAGGAAATGGGAGCTATGATGAAGTTACAAAAATATAAACAAGTAGATTTAAATTTTTAAAATATTTATTAAATGAAATATTGAATATAGTAGTCAAAATAGTATTTGTATTTGAAAATAGTAATTAAACATGTGTACAATGAAGTGTGATTGTAGAACTATAAACAAAAATTCAAAAATTAATCAATTATATAAAAATGTAAACATAATGATCTTTGGTATTTTTAAATTTTACTTTTTAAAATAAGAATTTTTATTATGTAGTAAAAATATTTAGTTAATTTTTTTAAAGAATAATATCTTGCACCAAGAAAGGAGCTCTTGTTAACTTTGAAACTAAGTTGCTCTAGGAATAATGCAGATTTGTCCTTATATAGTTTTAAAAAAGTTTTAGACAAGTGAGCAGAATAATTACATGCCATATCATTATAGTAGGCATACTAAAAGGAACAACATTTTAAAAAGTTAACAAGAAGGTGAAAATAAAACTTAAATTGTCTTTCTGAGTACCTCAAACAAATATGTTTGAAATTAAGTTACCAGGGTCCTCTTGCATCAAACTTGTATGTATATTGAAACAATTCTTAAAATGAAGTCCGTGAAAAAATCTTGAAATCCCTTGCAAATAACTAGCTCAAAGGAAATCTCCTCTATAATGTCAAAAATTGAAATTTAAACTATATTTACAATGCTCATAGTTTGTGCTTCAATTCTTTTTATATTGCATCTATTAGATAGATATTCTTAATTTCATATTAATGAAATTTGTTTTTAGAGAGTCCTAGCTTTAAATTAAGGGAAAAATAGGTTTTGAGGGGACTTGAAGCCCCTTACAACAAATAGAAACATAAATGAGAAAGAACTCTAGGTTTTACCAGAACCTGAAACCAATGTTCACAATAAAAGAAAAAAAATAGATTTTAAAGGGACCTCAAACCAATAAATAAACTAAATAAAGTTCACAACCAAGTTTTACAAGGGCCTAGAACCTAAAGCAAACAACAAAATAGAGTTGGAAATGAAAGAAAAATAAGAAAATTAGGACCAAAAGCCCAACCAATGACCACAAACTAGAGACCACAACCAACAACTAAATTAGTTCTTTAATAACATTAGCTAAATCCTTGCTAGCTTCCACAGTGCCCTACAAGATGTCTTTAGTAACAGAACTAGGGGCCTCAATCACAACTTTCTTCATGCTTTGTCTTGTTCATTTTCTTAGGACACCTAGAATTTAGACAAAAACAACAAGAAGGGACATAATCTCCTCATTGATCTTTTTACCTATATTGTAGCTACAACACATAAAATGGAAGTCACAATCTCCATTCTTTGTCTAGTATCTTTAACTAGTTGTCAAAGTTCCATTTTATATGCCTTGAGTTTCTCTAAGATATTCCCAACCTAATTTTCTAGGTGGACTCTCTTCACTTTTTCTTCATCCAGTTCTGTTTGGATTTCTCTCATTTTTTTCTTAAGAACAATAATTTCATTATAGAGCTAGGAGTCAACCTAGAGGGAGGTGTCATATTTTAATTTAGCCTTATGGAGAAATAATAACTTCACCATATTATTTTCATCTTTCGTCTCATCATTAGACCTTTTCTCCAAGTTAGTCATCACTTCATGGGTTTCCTTACGATGTAGCTAATTTTCATTATTTAGACCTACTATATCCATCATCTCCTTCTAGCCTCCTTATTTGGGTTCTAATTTTTAAAAACATTTGAATTTACCTCCTCATTCTTCTCCTTGTTAGAGTCCATGAAGATCTTGATAACACTTATTTCCTTTTTAGTGGTTGTATGCCTTTCACTTTGATTCAAAATATTCTCATTCTGCCCCAAGGGTTTAGAAATTGATTTTGACTCAAAAATCCTCTCTTTGCTAATTTCCCCATCATTTTTAACCACATAGATACCTCAACTACTAGAATACCTGACCAAACTAAAGTGCCCATTTTTCATATCAACTTCTTCATCTTCAATTTTCTTATAGTCCATAGCTTCCTCATTAGCTTTCTCATTTTTCTCCACCTTAATCTCCTTTTTTCCCTTACTATTAGTACAACCCTCCTTAGTTTTCATAGTATTGTTTTTATTTTCTTAGCACTCATCTTTTGATGAGGCTCATTATCGATCAATTTTCTCTTCTTCTCCATAATAGGTGAAAGCTTCACTACATTATTTCTACAATGATTTCCAATTAACAAAATCAGTCCTTTGTGGAGCATGAGCCTAGTTTCCTTCCTTCTATGGGCTTGGAGATTATTTAGTAGAGAAAATTTCAAGTAGAAAGAGAAGGAAATCCTATCCTTATACCAAAAATGGTTCAAAAATACAAAATGGAATTTATGAACCCTTTTGGATCTATCATCCAAAATGAAATACTCATAGATACAAGATAAGATGTCTTGAAGAATTACCTTAATTTGGTCTAGTTCATTAAAGTCCCCATTCTTCACAAGCCTTTTTCCTCCTCTTTATTTTTGGGAAATTCCTTGAAAGTAGCATTTGAAATACTAGTTTTCTTTCTAAATTTTAATTCCTCCATTGGAAGACTAGCTATCTATGCTATAAACTCCTTCATCAAATCCACTATTACTCCATGAAGAGTAACCCTTTCCTCAAAATAATTCTTGAAGAAATAATTAGCAATGTGGGTTTTCTAGCCATGTAACCTCTCAATGTACATTGTCACTTTTCCCTTTTTGAGAATCTCCCACGCTACACTTTTTACTTTGCAATCTTTGTAACTAGATGTCTCATGTTTCCTCTATTCCCCACCCTTTATGCAACTAGCATTAAAAATTTATGAAAAATGGTAAATTTCACAAGTGACAAAGTATTTTTAACCTCAAATAATTTTTTCTCACATTAAGCATTCCGAGTCCTTTTCATGATGACACAAAAGTACCTCCTTGAAATATGATAATAATCCATAATAAAACCATTGCTTGTCATAGTAAATTATAGGATCTCACACTTCTTATATATGTCTCTTTTGCTCCTTATATTGATATGGCCTTATCAAATTCTTCTATTGTATTACTTGCACATTCAATTTCACATTCATATCCTTCCTCTATTTATGATTTGAAATGATACAACACATTACATATATATATGAATCCAAATTACATAATAACAAAATCGGCCATCATACAAGTTAACACTAATATTACAAAGTCAACCCATATGAAGACACTCGGGTCTCGACGAATAACTTGGTGAAGTTTTGATACTCAAAATCCACTATCATTACTTGGAATCATCATGCACTTGATAGACATAGAGGCTTGGTCCATACTAATCACTTCAGAGTAGTGTTGAACTCAGTCTGCATTGGTGACTCGGTAGATACTATGTAACTCGACATAAACTAAATCACTTGTTTACCATAACTAAACTCAACAAACACCATCTTCACATTACATGAACTATGAACTTGGTAGGTACTTCAATTCTTGATAACCACTAATAAACTTGGTGTATACTAAAATGCTTAGTTTTTAACTATTGGACTTCACATTGACTGAATCTACTCAGTAAGCACTGGGATTAGTCCAGAAGACTTGGTAGCAACTATAATGCTTAGTTGCTACTAAATTATATGGGAAACATTGTAGACTATTCAATGATCTCAGTAGCCAAACAAAATTTGAATAAGCATGTATCACTAATAAAAAAATTGACTGATATGTTAACAATCTCCCCCTTTGGCATTAGTGACAAAAACACTTATCAACCCAAAACTGAATACCTTGTATTCATCACCATGTGATACTATCTTAGAAGGGTATATTTTTTTTGAGATTTTTCAAAATTGATCTTTGTAAGTATATACAGTATACTATATATCATATCTACAAATTTTCCTCTATTATAGAAATTCTCCTCCATAGCATGTTTCTCCCCCATACTATGTGTCTCTCCCAAAATAATATACAATATACTAACTGTCTCTCCCCCTTTTTGATAGTAATGCCAAAGATTTATTCAAAACTTATTTACATAGAGACACCAAAATGAGACAAAAATTTTGAATGTACCTTGAGGATTATTGCCAGGGTTTTATCCCAATTTTCTTGCAAGAACTTGCATGCATGAATTGCAATTTGCACTTCTGATGATAATTCAATCATGTGATCTATATCAGAGAAGTTATTATCATGGATCAAAGTTTTTGAATGTACAATATGTTTCTACATGGCATCCATGATTGGAAGGATCATATTCTAAATATCAATCAATGTTGCACAGATCCTTGCTTCTTCTCTTAACAATTTTGCTTGCATGTCTAACAAAAATATAATCTTCTTGAAATGTATAGGGCTTGAAGTATGGTCAAGTTGCAGCTGCTGAGCACTTGCTTTAAGATCAATATCATTTTTGGACAATTTTTCCTTTAATACCTTTTTGAATTCAATAACATCACATAGTTTCCCAAAAAGTGATGACACATTGGTACAAGATGTCTCAAGATTGACCAAAATTGTTGAAATCTCAACTTGATAAAAGGCAATTTGCTGAGCAATGTGTTCTATCACTTTATTATCAAATTTATTCCCAACCTTCTCAATTAGCTTGTCCTAACCAACTGTGTCCTCATTGAATTTTTGGACTGCTTCTGCTAATTGAAACCAAATTGGTTGAGAAGAATCAACCTCAATTCCTATTGCCTTAGACAAAATGTTGTTGACATCAACTATTATTTTATATTCTTTGTCTCTTTCCTCTATTAATCTTTGTTGCTTTTCTATTTTTTGTAGGAGCTCACCAAATGAATGCATTTGTTCTAGGGTAGGCTTGTAGATATCCCAATTGGGAATTATTGTTTCCTCATCTAGATCAATATCATCCTCTATTAGCTTACCTTTCCCCAAAAATTTTGTACTCAGTTGAGCCTTAGGTTCAATTGTCCTTGTACTTAATGCCTTTGTGTCTAGAATGGAAATAATAGTACATATAATTGGACTCATAGTAAATTTTTTTTATAGTATTGATTGATGGAATACTTATAGGAATGCTTGAGGAATCCAAAATTGAAGAAGTGAAAACTATAGAATCCAAAACTGAAGTAGACAAAATTGGAGTGCTTACCACTGATATACTCAAAACTATAAGTCAAAATTTGAGAGGTGAAGATTGAAGAACTCAATTTGGTACTTGAGGAAGGAGTTCATAGCTTGATTGATGAAGTGGAAGTCACTTTTGTCAATTATACATTGAGCTAAGTGGGGATGAAGAGTGATTGGACATTTGAAGTATTTGTAGTAGTCACAACCAAACTTGTTGAAGCTTTCTTTGAGCTTGATGTAGCTAATGGTTTTCCTAGAGGTGAAGAAGTGAGGAAATGACTACCATAGCTATCTTGATTGGGTTAGTTTCCTCATCATCTTCTTTATCTTCCTCAGTAGCTTCTTGCTCCTTTAATTCTTGGTAGTCAACTGTAACAAATTGAGTTGATTCTTCATCATCCTCTTCATCCTTGTCATCATCATCATCATATTTTATTTCTACTAGATGTTCACTAGGCTTGTGAAGATGATAGAAATTTCTCCAAGTATTTGTGGCATTTGTTACAACATATTCAATGAAATTCATCAAAATTAAACAAGTATTGAATTTGAGAGTCATTTTTTTTTCATTTTCCTTTAATGCCTTATCCACCTTAGCATCTGATATCCTCAGTACCAATTGTCTCAATGTTTGTGCAGATATATCTTTGAGAGTTTGCTTGGTATGTTCTCATCTTGGCCTAATTTTTCCTAATACTACCGTAGGAATTTGTGAGGCTAGCTAGTTAGGTGAATATTTCCATTGACCCATTTTATCCATGACCAACTCTTTAATTTGTTTCAGTTCAACCTCTATTTTGGTCTCATATTTCAAGCCTTTGAAGTTGGTTATACCAGCTCCATCACTCAATTCTTTGAATCTATCTTGGAAAGTGGGTGGAAGACATCTGAATATTATATCACCACCTTCCTTGTCTACCTTCTTCCTTGACCTTCTTGAGAAAATTTTAGTGGATAGCTTGGCTAGCTTGGTGATGATCATGTTGCCTTTCTTCTTCATAGGTTCTTCTTTCTCAAGCTCTTCCACATCCTCTACTTCTTCTACATCTTCACATTTTCCATCGATTAACAAGAGAGGTGCACTTCATTTCAGTTTGGCAATCCTTCTCTTCCCATTGTTAACTGCCTGAGGAAGCTTTATTTCTAGCTCAATTCTTGCTTTGGCTTTATCATCCAAAATAAGGAGCCTTGGGATCAATAGGTTCATTGATAAGGGTTTCAATGATATCCCTAGTCTCATCATTATTTACCTCATAAGGAAGAGGTTTCACCCACACAATTCTAGGCCTAACTACTTTAATGTATACCTTGTCACTATAAACCATGAAACAAACATCATCCTTGTAGTCTTCAACTAGCTTTGTAGGAATTCTAAACATATTGTTCATTTTCTCCTTGAACACATCAAAGTAGTTTTCCATAATCTCGGCATAGTTCTCTCCTATTTTTTCAATCTACTCATTTACCTAGTAAAGTATAGGCACATCTTTTCTCCCTACAACAGTGCCTTTGTATGGGGAAAAATTTTGAACATAAAAGAATAAATAGGTTAACAATGAACCAAACTTGCATGGGTTGTTCTTGGATGTTCTAATACTTTGCATATTTTTGATGAACTACTTCACCAACAACATAGCAAGGTTGAATGTCAAGTTATTCTTAACTACCTTATATACTAGGTCCACAGCTTTGCACAACAAACTGTTCAGTCAGCTTGAACTATATATCCTGTGGGCAATAACATGAATGTCAAACTTCAACTCTACATCAGTAATACTACTAATTTTCATTCCCTTGTGGTCCCATTCAACTAGGGTTTTCTTTTCCAACTCTACTCGACCTAGGGATTTTGTTGCTTTGGCTTTGGAAAGCATGGGGAGGCCAGTGATTCAATGAATCATCTTCTTCATTATCAAAATTGGCTACTAAAGCCACAATTATCCATTATGCACCCAGTTGAGGATATACCTAATCCATTTAATTTGAAAATCTTGGGGCATATGAGGGATATGTGTCAATTCCTTAGTTTCCAAATGTTTATGCTCAGGGTTCAATACTCCATTAACACATAACTGACCTAGGGCATCATCCATCTTACAAGTGCCACTTTCCTAAATAGCACATTTAAAATTATTAAAAATGCCATTAACAAGAATTACCTTTAGAGTGATTTTAGATTGAACTCTACTTGTGTCTAGGGTTTTTGCAATTGCGAGCATGAGCTTGGAATCTAGCACTTTCCATTCAACACCTCGAACCAACATGTTAGATCCTTTCTTCACCTTGCTACTGTTGGATGCCATTTTACTTGGTAGCTTGAGAGAACTTCAAAAACCTTTGCTAAAAATTCACTCAAATAGCTTGATCGCATAGAAAATGGCTTCTTTGCTATACCACTAAAAATTTATGGTAAGAAATGAATTTGATTCCATGTCTTTTGTTAAATTTTCTCCATTAATGCTTAGTATGAAGATAGATGAGTTGACATCATTCTTGACAAAGGGTTTATAGTCTGTCATTCACTACTCTATTTTGATCACTCGACGATGTCTTTTAAACTTGGTAACCAAAGATATCCTTGTTACTCTTGACTTTGCTCGGTAGAGAAGGTAACTCGATGATAACTAATACTAATCTTCCTCAATGATCCCTTTGAATCTTGAATACAAATTTGGATATTTGCTATCTTTCAACTGGAACTAATTTAGATGTGATCTTGATAGTGTGGTTCCAATTCTCCTTTGAGAACTTAATTTGAAGTGGTGGAGCCACCCAAATTTTGAGTGACTTGACCATCATTGCTTGAACTATTATGCTTAGTAGACTTAGGAATCCATTGTTGTCTCATCTACTTTTGGATATTAGTATTTTCCTTCTTTTCATCTTCAATTCTACCTGTATTCATATAATTCTTGGCAAGATGACTAGGTTTTCTACAAGTAAAACATCTTTTGTTGGTATCTCTTCTCCTCCTATGATGCTTAATACAAATCATGCCAATGTGTCTAAATTTTACCCAGTAATGAGATCTACACCAGGTATTGTTGTCCCAACAAAATATTGCTTTCACAACTTGCTCTACTAGATTAAATGTCATAGTTTTGTATTCTGATGCCTTGTGTCCTTGTTTCTTACATTTATGACACTTACCCTCAAATTTTTGTTTCTCTTTGCATTCATTAGCCCTATGACCATGCTGACTAGAATTGTAGCATTTTCCATTGAATTTTACCTTTATATTATTCCAAAATTTGTTTGATGTATGACCTATCTTACCATAGTGTTTGCAGGTAGGTCTTTGATTCTTTTGAGCACCTTGTTTGAACAATTCTCCTTCTTCTTTGTATCCTATTCTTGATTTTCCTTTTTGTCTATAGAGATTCTATATATTCAACTAATTCATGTCTACTTGGGATTTCATCATCCTTTCATTGATATTCTTCTTAGAGTTTAGGTTATTTCTTAATCATTCATTGATTTGTCTTTCAGAATTTAGATCATTTCTTAGTCTTTCATTTTCATATCTTAGGCTCATGATTTCCTTATTTGCATTGGAGAGCTAATCAATAAGGTCTACTTGCTGAAGAGATTGGTTTTAAATTTCATTGTTCCTTTCATCAATTTCTTCCTTTATCTTATTTTTCTATTCCAAGACTTCATATAATCTTACTGACTAAATTTCTTGTTCTCTTCTTAGTTTCCTTACTTCTTCTTGTAGTGAACATTATTTTCTAGAAGTTCTTTAATTGCATTATTTGCTTCTTATCAGCTGCTTGAGGGGAAAATGTCTTCAATTCCTTTTTCAATGTAGAGATGATCATTCATCTAATTTTCAAGTTCCTTCCTTCTTTTCAAGGATTGGGAAAGTTATTGCTTTTATTTCTTGAGTTGGGCAATGGCCATTTCTAGATCTAGCTTTTCATTGTCAATGGCTTTTTCAAGTCTAAATATCTCCACAATCCTTGATCTTTTCTCAAGTTGTCAAACTTTCTCCTGAGAAGCACAAAGCTCTGATACCAATTGTTGGAAATATTCAACACTATGCTAAGTTACTAAGAGGGGAGGGGTGAATCAGTAACTTATAAAGCTTTACCGATTTCAATTCTTAATCCAATAAATCAATTAGCACTTAATTCATCACAACTTATCTAATTGCATGCATGAGAAACAAAAAACATGAAAGCATCCATAACACTTGAACACAAAGATTTGGGGTCCCATAAACCTTCCAAATAGAAAGTAAAACTAGGGTGGGGATGATACCGACAAACTTCAACACTATAGCATAAAGTTGGCTAATTAAGGCTTACATTGATCACTTCTGATGATCTACATTTTTAGGAGCAATTAGGATTACTAGGTCCACCTTGTTAGAGGTTTTACAAACATATATTGAAATATGTACTCGATAAAAAGATTTATGAAATATTGTTAAATCTACCTTGTTAAAGGATTTTGACTAGTTTAGATGTTAAGATGACCATCATACAAGTTAACATCAATATTAAAAAGTCAACCCATATGAAGACACTCCAGTTTTGAAGACAAACTCAGTGAAGTTTCAATAATTGGCATCCACTATCATTAACCAACATCATCATGCACTTGATAGATGTAGAAGCTCGGTCCATACTTATCACTTCAGAGTAGTCTTGAACTCAATCTACACTAGTGACTTGGTAGATACTATGTAACTCAGCATAAATTGAATTACTTGTTTACCATAATTGAACTTGATAAACACTATCTTCACACTACATGAACTACAAACTAGTAGGTACTTCAATGCTTGATAACCACTAATAAACTTGGTGTATACTAAAATGCTTAGTTTGAACTATTGTACTTCACATTGATTGAATCTAATCTAATGCATTTCTCCACTAGATCCTCCCAAAATATTTTAGAAGGACTAAGCCCCAAAGGGAGACCAAGATAAGTGCTCAGAAAGGAACCTATAGAACACCCCAGAATGTTAGCAATTTTTTTTAATCTAAGAATAGGAGTATTGATAAAACATATAGAGATCTTATCTCAATTAATCAATTTGCCAGTGGTAATAGAGTAAAGATTCATGACCTTTTTAAGACTTCTTTCCTCACTGACATTAGCATTTCCCAAAAAAATGGTATCATCCAAAAAATTTTCATGAGAAAAGAGAAGAGGTTGTGAAGAACATCTCACACCTTTAATTTCCCCTCTTAAAACCATCCTACCAATATACCTTCCAAGACTATTAGCCATAATTGTGAAAAGAATAGGAGAAATAGGATCACCTTGTCTTAGCCCCCTAAAAGGTATAAAAAAATTAGAATTACCATTTACTAAGACTAATAGAGAAGAGGTAGAAATGAGATGCATTATAATCTTAAGAATATGTACACTAAAACCAAAAGAAAGTAACACCTTTTGAAAAAAACTCGAGTCTACTCTATCATAAGATTTATTTGTTTCCACATTCATTAAAAAACCATGAGAGTTAGATAGAGAAAATAATGACTACTTTCATGAGTTTTTGGAGTTTAGAATTTTCCTTCTAGGGGTGAATCCATTATGTTGATCAGATATAAGGTTGGGAAGAATAAAAAATAACCCTAGAGTAAGAACTTTAGAGATAATTTTGTAAATAGAATTATAAAGGATAATGGGTTTAAAATATTCAAGGGAATCAGCTCCACACTTCTTTGAAATAAGACAAAGGAAATTAGAATTAATCTCCTTTAGCATTATTTTGCTCCAAAATATTCTTTCACTACATCACAAACATCTTTACCAACTACTTGCCAATTTTTTTGGAAGAAAAACATTAGAAAACCCTCTGGGCTAGGAGATTTATCTCCCTCAAAGGAGAAAATAGCTTTATAAATGCCATCCCCAGAAAGAATAGCTATCATCATTTTGTTCTTCTTATTAGTGACTACTTCAGGAATGGCTTCAAGAAGATCCATCTTCCTAGTTCCATCAACATTGGGATCTGAAGATAGAAGAGATTGGAAATAGGAAACTATTCCTCTAGAAATTTAATATTTATTAATCACTTTATCCCTTCCCCCTAGAAAGGCTAGATATACAATTCTTAGCTTTGTGTTTCATCATAGTTAGATGAAAAATTTAGTACTTTTGTCACCTTCTTCAAGCCATATAGAGCTAGATCTCTACCTCCAAAAGGTTTCATCTTTAGAAATAATATCATGGTATTTTATAAGCTTTTAATTTTATTCTTTAACTGAATCCTTTGAATAAACTTCTTCCTAAATTTTGTCTTGGATAACTTGCAATTCATCATTCATATTTGATTTACTCTCAAAGATTTTCACAAAATACTTCATATTCCATTCTCTCACTCTTTTTAAAACATTCTTAATTTTGGAAGTGACATAGAACAAAGAAGTACCTTCAGTATTAATATTCCACCACTTTTCTAGTAATGAATTAAAATTTGGATGTTGCATCCACATTTTCTCAAACCTAAATGAGAAATTCTTCCTACCTCAAAAAGGCTCTAGCTTAAATTGGAGCAAAAAGTGGTGAGAGGAATCTTTTACCTCATAATGAAGAGGTTTCACCTACACAATTCTAAGCGTAACTACCTAAATGTATACCTTGTCACTATAAACCGTGAAACACACATCATCCTTGTATTCTTCAACTAGCTTCATAGGAATTTTGAACTTATTGTTCATTTTCTCCTTCAACACATCAAAGTAGTTTTCCATGATGTTGGCATACTTCTCTCCAATTTATGTAATGTACTCATTTATCTGGTAAAGTATAGGCACATCTTTTCTCCATATAACAATGCCTTTGTATGGGAAAAACTCTTGAACATAAAAGAATAAGCAGGTTAACAATGAACCAAACTTGCATGGGTTGTTCTTCGATGTTCTAATACTTTCCATATTTTTGTTGAACTAATTCAAAAAATCAGTGAGGTTGAACAATAAGTTATTCCTAACTACCTTATATTTTAGGTCGATGGCTTTGCATGCCAAACTATTCAGTTAGCTTCAACTATATATCCGATGGGAAATAACATGAATGTCAAACTTCAAGTCTACATTAGTAATACCACTAATTTTCATTCCCCTACTGTCCCATTGAACTAGGGTTGTCTTCTCCAACTCTACTTGACCTAGGGATTTTGTTGCTTTGGCTTAAGCAAGCATAAGGAGGCTAGTGATTCAATGAATCATCTTTTTTGTTATCAAGATTGGATGCTCAAGCCACAATTTTCCATTATGCACCCAGCTAAGGATATACCTAATCCATCTAATTTGAAAATCTTGGGGCATATGAGGGATATGTGTCAATCCCTTGGTTTCCAAATGTTTATGTTTAGGCTTCGATACCCCATTAACACATAACTGAGCTAGGGCATCATCCATCTTTAGAGTACCAATTTCTTGAATAGCACATTTAAAATGAGTACAAATGTCATTAAGAAGAATTACCTTTGGAGGGATTTCAGATTGAGCTCTGCTTGGGTCTAAGGTTTCTACAATCGTGGGCATGAGCTTGAAATCTAGTGCTTTTCATTCAACACCTCAAACCTACATACTAGATGCTTTCTTCACCTTAATGTTGTTGCATGCCATTTTACTTGGTACATTGAGAGAACTTCAAAAATCTTTGCTAGAAATTCACTCAAGTAGTTTGATCGCACATAAAATTGCTTCTTCAGAATAGCACTATAAATTCATGGTAAGAAATCAATTTGATTCCATGTATTTTGTTAAATTTTATCCATTAATGCTCAGTACTAAGGTAGATGAGTTGACATCATGCTTTAGAGAAGTTTGATAGTCTATCATCCACTACTCTATTTTGATCACTCGACGATGTCTTTTAACCTCGGTAACCAAAGTTATCTTTGTTACTCTTAACTTTTCTTGGTAGAGTCTATGAACCAACCTTACTTGGTAGAGAAGTTAACTCGATGGTAACTACTACTGATCTTCCTCAATGATATCTATGAATCCTAAATATAGATTTGGATCTTTGCTATCTTTCAACTAGAACTGATTCATATGTGATCTTGATAGCTTGGTTCCAGTTCTCCTTTGAGAACATAATTTGAAGGGGTGGAGTCACCCAAATTTTGAGTGACTTGACCAATATTGATTAAAGTATTATCCTCAGTAGATTTAGGAATTCATTTGCCTTCTTTTCATCTTCAATTCTACTTGTATTCATATAATTCTTGGCAAGATGACAAAGTTTTGTACAAGTAAAACATCTTTTGGTGGTATTTCTTGTCCTCATATGATGCTTAACACAAATCATGCCAATGTGTCTAAATTCTCCATAGTAATCACATCTACACCAGGTATTGTAGTTCCAACCAAATATTGCTTTCACAATTTGCTCTGCTAGATTAAATGCCATATTTTGCATTTTGATGCCTTGTGTCCTTGTTTCTTACATTTGTGACACTTAACCTCAAATTTTTGTTTCTCTTTGTATTCATTAGCCCTATGACAATGCTGACTGCAATTGTAACATTTTCCATTAAAATTTAACCTTTCCCTTATTCCAAGATTTGTTTGATGTATGACGTATCTTACCATAGTCTTTGTAAGTAGGTCTTTGATTCTTTTGAGCACCTTGTTTGGAATATTATCCTTGTTCTTTGTATCCTATTCTTGCTTTTCCCTTTTTTCAATAGAGATTTTATTTATTCAACTAATTCATGTCTACTTGGGATTTAATCATCCTTTCATTGATTTGCTTCTCAAATTTTAGGTCATTTCTCAATCTTTCATTAATTTGTCTTTCACAATTTAGATAATTCATTTGTCTTTCACTTTTAGATCTTAGGCTAATGATTTCCTCATTTGCATTGGAGAGCCGATTAATACGGTCTACTTTATGAAGAGATTGGTTTTGAATTTCATTGTTCCTTTCGTTCATTTCTTCCTTTATCTTATTTTTTTGTTCCAAGACTTCACATAATGTTACTGATTGAATTTCTTGCTCTCTTCTTAGTTTCCTTTCTTCTTCTTGTAGTGAACCATTATTTTCTAGGAGTTCTATGATTGCATTATTTTCTTCTTATGAGCTGCTTGAAAGGAAAAAGTCTTCAATTATTTCTTCAATGTAGAGATGATCATTCATCTGATTCAAATGTTCCTTCCTTCTTTTCAAGGATTGGGAAAGTTTCTCCTTTGCTTTCTTGAGTTGGTAAATGATCATTTCTAGATCTAGATTTTCATTATCAATGGCTTTGTCAAGTCTAAATATCTCCATAATCCTTGATCTTTTCTCAAGTTGTCAAACTTTCTCCTAAGAATCACAAAGCTCTAATACCAATTGTTGGAAATATTCAAGACTATGCTAAGTTATTGAGAGGGGAGGGGTGAATGAATAACTTATAAAGTTTTACCAATTTCAATTCTTAATATAGTAAATCAATTAGCACTTAATTCATCACAGTGAATCTAATTGCGTGCATGAGAAACTAAAAACATGAAAGCATCCATAACACTTGAACACAAAGATTTGGTGTCCTAGAAACCTTCCAAATAGAAAGTAAAACTAGGATGGGAATTATACCCACAAAATTCAATACTACAACACAATTTTGGTCAATTAAGGCTTACATTGATCACTTTTGATGATCTACCTTGTTAGGAGCAATTAGGACTGCTAACTCAACCATGTTAGAGGTTTTACAAACATACAATGAAGTATGCACTTGGTAAAAGGATTTATGAAAGATTGTTAAGTCTACCTTGTTAAAGGATTTTGACTCCATCACCTGCTAAGATGAAGTACTAGATCTCTGAAATGCAACTAAGTTTGTTTATAGAGATTCCTTGATGTATTGATCACTTTTCTGTAATAGATAGGTTTATGTTGCTCCTTATACTGATATGACCTTCACAATTCTTATATTGTATTACTAGCACATTCACTTTCACATTCATATCCTTCATCTAATTATATTTTGAAATGATATAACACATTAAATATATATACCAATCCAAATTACATAATAACATAGTCAATCATCATACAAGTTAAACTAAATATTACAAAGTTGGCCCATATGAAGACACTCAGGTTCTAAAGATGGACTCAATGAAGTTTTGATACTCAAAATCCACTATCATTATTTGGCATCATCATGCACTTGGTAGACATAGAGTCTCGATCCATACTGATCAATTCGGAGTAGTCTTTAATTCGGTCTACACTGGTGACTCAGTAGATACTATGTAACTCAGTATAAACAAAATCACTTGTTTACCATAGCTGAACTTGATAAACACTATCTTCACATTACATGAACTATGAACTCAGTAGGTACTTCAATGCTCAGTAACCACTGATAAACTCGATGTCTACTAAAATGCTTGGTTTGAACTGCTGGACTTCAAACTAACTAAATTTTCTTGGCAAGCACTAGGATTAGTCCAGAAGACTTGGTAGCAACTATAATGCATGATGGCTACTAAATTATATGGAAAACACTGTAGATTATTGAATGATCTTGGTAGCCATACAAAATCTAAATAAGTATGTGTCACTAATAAAAATCTTGACTGATATGTCAACAACATAATCTTTCCTTCAATTGCATTAGTCATGTCATAATTAATGATTTCCATCATTTTGCTTTCCTTATTGAGGTAATCAATTTATGCTAGCTTTTCATCCCTATAGATAGCTTTATTCACTATCCAATCAGCTATTTTATTACCCTCTTAGAAATTATGGGTTATGATGACTTTATCAAAAAAATTATCATTTTCCTAATTTCCATTATATTTCAATCAATATTCCATGTAAGCATGCTCTTATTATTCAACATAATGATTATATTTATAGAATCTCCTTCTAGCCATGAATTCCTATAACCAATTTCCACTACCATCCTAATAGTATAAAGAGAAGAAATAGCCTTAGCTTTATGGCTGGTCAAGTGACTGATAGGGATAGCCATAACAGCCACTACTTTGCTATTATGGTCTCTCAGGACTCCACCACATCCAGTTCTTCTAGGGTTCCCTTTGGTAGGACCAACAAAATTAGCTTTCAACCAACCCAGAAGAGCTAATCTCCATAACACACCCTATCTATAATCATCTTGTTTTGTACTAGTTCCTATCATTTTTATTGGATTTATTATATGCATATTATCCCTATTTTTATCCTAAGATATAAAGTTCTCTTTGATATCCTTGATGATATTTTGACCCACCACCCATTCAAAAGTTTCTTTATTTCTAAATATTATGTTGTTTATTTTTTTGCAAAGACTGAAACAAAGATGCATGAGAGATACATTCAAGAGAAACCCAATTTTAGCTCATCTAATAGAAAATTTCTAATTCTGAAAACACTCAACAATATTACTATGTTTCACCCAAGAAATATCTAAATATTGAAGGAGGGAACCCCAAACATCTTAGTTGTATCTACAATTCATGAAAATGTGATTCATGTCTTCAATTTCCATCTTACATATGAAACATTTGTTCACTATATAAAAACCTCTTTTTTGAAGGTTATCCAGAGTTAGAATTTTATTTTGAAGCATAACATAAAATAATATGTTCATTTTTGGGATTAGACCCTTTATCCAAGCTCTTTCCCATAGAGGGGAATTGGCCTTCTCCTTAGATTTAAACATAGATGAAACCTTGAAATAACCACAAGGCTCAATTCCCCACACCATAGTATCCTTCTTGTTAGGATAAAGGCTAGATTAATTAAGAGAAATTTGAATACTAGAAAAGCATTGGAAAAACTCAGCAATGTTAACCCATCCATTGATAGTTGAGTAGTACTCCACAAACTCTCCAAAAATGTGTCTGCATCTTTCTATAAGAGTGATGTCATCAAAATATTCCAACAAAGGATTATCCAACAACCACTCATCTTCTCGAAATATATTCTTTCTTCCATCCCCAACTTTCTACTTAAAGCCTTTATTTATAATATTCTTAGTTCCTTGAACAACTCCCCAAACAAAAGAGGAACTAGAGATAATAGTGTAGGATAGAAAATGAAAAATAGAAAGAGCATTATAAAAGTACTTATGTCTCCACATAGAGCTCCATTCTTTATCATCATGGTACACTCTCCATCCTTTTTTATCCAACATAGCTTTATTCATACTTCTAATAGATGTGATACCCAAACCTACTTCAAACTTAGGTTTGCAAACCTTTTCCCATGCTATTAAAGCCATTATCTTTTTTCCTTTATTTCTAGATCAAAAAAAAATCCTTTTAATTTTATCAATTGCATCTAAAAATTTTGTTGGAATTTTGATGCTAAGTACATAATTAGGGAGAAATTGGAGAATATCCTTAAGTAAAGTGACTTTACTAGCTTCACTCAGCGTATTTCCTTTCCAACTAGCTAATTTCTTGTTGAATTTCTTCACTAGATCCTCCTAAAATATTTTACAAGGGCTATGCTCTAGAGGGAGACCAAGATAAGTGCTTAGAAAGGAACCTATAGGACACCCCAAAATGTTAGCAATTTTCTATTGTCTAAGAATAGGATTATTGATAAAACATAGAGAGATCTTATCCCAATTAATCAATTTCCTAGTGGGAATAGAGTAAAGATTCATGACCTTTTTAAGACTTCTTTCCTCCCTGACATCAACATCTCTCAAAAAAATGGTATCATCCACAAATTTTTCATGAGAAAATTGAAGAGGTTGTGAATAAGGTCTCACACCTTTAATTTCTCCTCTTAAAACCATCGTACTAGTATACCTTCCAAGACTATCAACCATAATTGTGAAAAGAATAGGAGAAATAGGATCACCTTGCCTTAGCACCCTAAAAGGTATAAAAAAATTAGAATTCCCATTACTAAGACTAATATAGAAGAGGTAGAAACAAGATGCATTATAAGCTTAAGAATATGTTCACTAAAACCAAAAGAAAGTAACAACTTTTGAAGAAAACTCTAGTCTACTCTATCATAAGATTTAGCTATATCCACATTCATTACAAAACCATGAGAATTAGATTGAGAAATAGAATGACTATTTTCATGAATTTTTGTAGTTTACACTTTCCCTTCTAGGGATGAATCCATTATGTTGATCACATATAAGTTTGGGATGGATAACCAATAACCTCAGAGTAAGAACTTTAGAGATAATTTTGTAAATAAAATTACAAAGGCTAATGGGTTTAAAATGTTCAAGGGAATTAGCTCCACACTTCTTCGGAATAAGACAAAGGAAATTAGAATTAATCTCCTTAAGAATTGTTTTTCTCCAAAACATTCTTTCACTACATCATAAATGTCTTTACTGACCACTTCCCAAATATTCTAGAAGAAAAAAATTGGAAATTTATCCAAGCCAGGAAATTTATCTCCGTCAAAGTAGAAAATAGCTTTATAAATTCCATCCCTAGAAGGAATAGCTATCATCTTTTTGTTCTTCTTATTAGTGACTACTTTAGGAATGGCTTCAAGAAGCTCCATCTTCCTAGTTCCATCAACATTGGGATCTAAACATAGAAGAGATGAGAAATAGGAAACAATGTCTCTAGAAATTTAATTTTCATCACTCACTTTATCCCTTCCCCCTAGAAAGGCTAGATATACAATTCTTAGCTCTATATTTCATCATAATTAGATGAAAAATTTAGTACTTTTGTCACCTTCTTCAATCCAAATAGACCTAGATCTCTATATCCAAAAGGTTTCATCTTTAGAAATAATATCATGGTATTTTACAAGCTTTTAATTTTCTTTTTTAACTAGATCCTCTGAATAACCTTCTTCCTAAATTTTGTCTTGAATAACTTGCAATTCATCATTTGTATTTGATTTTCTCTCAAAGATATTCACAAAATACTTCATATTCCATTCTCTCACCCTTTTTTAAACATTCTTAAGTTTGGAAGTGACATAGAAAAAAGAAGTACCTTCAATATTAATCTTCCACCACTTTTCTAGTAATGAATTAAAATTTAGATTTTTCATCCAAATATTCTCAAACCTAAATGAGAAATTCTTCCTACCCCAAAAAGGCTCTCCCTTAAATTGGAGCAAAAATTGGTTAGAGGAAATCTCTTACATCATAAGGAAGAGGTTTTAGCCACACAATTCTAGGCCTCACTGCCTGATTGTATACCTTGCCACTATAAACCATGAAACACACATCATCCTTGTAGTCTTCAACTAGCTTCATAGGAATATTGAACCTATTGTTCATTTTCTCCTTGAACACATCAAAGTAGTTTTCCATGATGCTGGCAAAGTTCTTTCCCATTTCTACAATGTACTCATTTATTTGGTAAAGTACATGCACATCTTTTCTCCATAGAACAGTGGCTTTTTTTGGGAAAAACTTTTGAACATAAAAGAACCTAACTTGCATGGGTTGTTCTTGGAGGTTATAATACTTTCCATATTTTTGTTGAACTAATTCAACAACTTGGTGAGGTTGGATGATAAGTTATTCTTAACTACATTATATGTTGGGTCCATGGCTTCGAATGACAAAATATTCAGTCAAATTGAACTATATATCCTATGTGTAATAATATGAATGTCAAACTTCAAATTTTCATTAGTAATATTGCTAATTTTCATTCCCTTGTCATAGCATTCGACTAGGGTTTTCTTTTCCAACTCTACTTGACCTAGGGATTTTTTTATCTTTGGCTTTGGAAAGCATGGGGAGGCTAGTGTTTTAATGAATCAGCTTCTTCATTATCAAAATTGGCTACTCAAGCCATAGTTGTCCATTATGCACCTGGCTGAGGATATACCTAATCCATTTAATTTGAAAATCTTGGGGCATATGAGGGATATGTGTCAATCCCTTGGTTTCCAAATGTTTATGCTCAGGTTTCAATACCCCATTAACACATAATTGAGCTAGGGCATCATCCATCTTCAGAGTACCAATTTTTCAAATATCACATTTAAAATGAGTATGAATGTCATTAACAAGAATCACCTTTGGAGGGATTTGAGATTGAGCTTTGCTTAGGTCTAGGGTTTCTACAACCACAAGCATGAGCTTAAAATCTAGCACTTCCCATTCAACACCTCAGACCAACATGTCAGATCCTTTCTTCACCTTGCTATTGCTAGATGCCATTTTACTGGGTATCTTGAGAGAACTTCAAAAAACTTCACTAGAAATTTTCTCAAGAAGCTTGATCACATAGAAAATTGCTTCTTTGCAATAGCACTAAAAATTCACTGTAAGAAATGAATTCAATGCCATACCTTTTGTTAAATTTTCTCCATTAATGCTCAGTATGAAGGTACATGAGTTCACATCATGCTTGATAGAAGGTTGACAATCTGTTATACACTACTCTGTTTTGATCACTTAGTGATGTATTTTAAACTTGATAACCAAAGGTATCCTTGTTACTCTTGACTTTACTCAGTAGAGTCTATGACACAACCTTACCTGGTGGAGAAGGTAACTCGATGATAACTAATACTAATCTTCCTCAACGATCCCTTTGAATCTTGAATACAGATTTGGATCTTTGCTATCTTTCAACTGGAACTGATTTAGATGTGATCTTGATAGCTTTGTTCTAGTTCATCTCTGAGAACTTAATTTGAAGTAGTGGAGCCACCCAAATTTTGAGTGACTTGACCATCATTTCTCGAACTATTATCCTAAGTACACTAAGGAATCCATTGTTTTCTCATCTACTTTCAAATGTTGTTAGCTTTTTCCTTCTTTTCATCTTTAATTCTACCTGTATTCATTCAATTCTTGGAAAGATGACCAAGTTCTATACAAGTAAAACATCTTGTGGTGGTATCTCTTCTCCTCATATGATGCTTAACAAAAATCAAGCCAATGTGTCTAAATTATCCATAGTAATGACATCTACACCAAGTATTGTAGTGACAACCAAATATGGCTTTCACAATTTTCTCTACTGGATTGAATGTCATAGTTTTGCATTCTAATGCCCTGTGTCCTTATTTCTAACATTTGTGACACTTGCCCTCAAATTTTGGTTTCTCTTTGCATTCATTAGCCCTATGACCATGTTGACTACAATTGTATCATTTTCCTTTGAATTTTGCCTTTCCATTATTCCAACATTGTTTGATGTATGACCTATCTTACCATAGTGTTTGCAAGTAGGTCTTTGATTCTTTTGAGCACCTTGTTTGGAGGATTCTCCTTCTTCTTTTTATCCTATTCTTTATTTTCCCTTTTATCTATAGAGATTCTATTTATTCAACTAATTCATGTCTACTTGGGATTTTATCATCCTTTCATTGATTTTCTTCTCAAATTTTAGGTCATTTCTCAATCTTTCATTAATTTGTCTTTCAAAATTTAGATCATTCCTTAGTCCTTCATTTTCAGATCTTAGGCTCATGATTTCCTCATTTTTATTGGAGAGATCATCAATAAGGTCATCTTGCTGAAGAGATTGGTTTTAAATTTCACTGTTCATTTCATCCATTTCTTCCTTTATCTTGTTTTTCTATTCCAAGACTTCACATAACCTTACTTACTAAATTTCTTTCTCTCTTCTTAGTTTCCTTACTTCTTCTCGTAGTGAACCATTCTTTTCTAAGAGTTCTTTGATTGCATTATTTGCTTCTTATGAGTTGCTTGAAGGGAAACAATCTTGAATTCTTTCTTCAATGTAGAGATGATCACTCATCTGGTTTGCAAGTTCCTTCCTTTTTTTCAAGGATTTGTAAAGTTGCTCCTTTTCTTTCTTGAGTTGGGTAATGGCCATTTCTAGATCTATCTTTTCATTGTCAATGGCTTTTTCAAGTCTAAATATCCTCACAATCTTTGTTCTTTGCTCAGGCTATCAAACTTTCTCCTGAGAACTACAAACCTTTGATAGCAATTGTGGAAATATTCAAGACTATGCTAAGTTACTCAGAGGGGAGGGGTGAATTAGTAACTTATAAAGCTTTACCAATTTTAATTCTTAATCCAATAAATCAATTAGCACTTAATTCATCATAGTTGATTTAATTGCATGCATGAGAAACTGAAAAACATGAAAGAATCCATAAGACTTGAACACAAAGATTTGTTGTACTAGAAACCTTCCAAATATAAAGTAAAACTAGGGTGGGGATGATGCCCACAAACTTCAATACTACAACATAAAGTTGGTTTGTTAAGGATTATATTGATCACTTCTGATGAGCTACCTTGTTAGGAGCAATTAGGACTACTAGGTCCACCTTGTTAGATGTTTTACAAACATACAATGAAGTATGCACTCAGTAAAGAGATTTATGAAAGATTATTAAGTCTAGCTTTTTAAAGTATTTTGACTGGTTCACTTGTTAAGTTAAGTAGTTGATCTTTGACTTGCAACTAAGTTTACTGATAGAGATTCCTTGATGTAATGATCACCTTTCTATGATAGATAGGTCTCTATGACTCCTTATACTACTATGGCCTTCATAATGCTTCTATTGTATTAGTTGGACATTCACTTTCACATTCATATCCTTCCTCTAATTATGCTTTGAAATGATACAACACATTACATATATATACCAATCCAAATTACATAATAACAAAGTCAGCCATCATACAAGTTAGCACCAATATTACAAGGTCAGCCCATATGAAGAGACTTGGGTCTTAAAGATAGACTTAGTAAAGTTCTAATACTTGACATCCAATATCATTACTCAACATCATCATGCACTCAGTAGATGTAGAGGCTCAATCCAGACTGTTCACTTTAGAGTAGTCTTGTTCTTAGTCTACACTAGTGACTTGGTAGATACTATGTAACTTGACATAAATTGAATCACCTATTTACCATAATAAAACTTGGTAAACAAAATCTTCACATTAGATGAATTGTGAACTTGATAGGTACTTCAATGCTTGGCACCCACTGATAAACTTGGTGTATATTAAAATTCTTGATTTGAACTGATGGACTTCTTACTAACTAAATCTGCTCGATAAGCACTAGGATTACTCTAGAAGACTTGATTACAACTATAATTCTCGATGGCTACTAAATTATATGGAAAACATTATAGAGTGTTCAATGAGCTCGGTAGCCATACAAAATCTAAATAAGTGTGTGTCACTAATAACAAACTTGATTGATATGTCAACAACATAATCTTTCCTTTAATTGAATTAGTCATGTTATAGCTAATGATTGCCATTATCTTGCTTTCCTTACTGAGATAATCAATTTATGTTAGCTTTTCATCCCTATAGATAGCTTTATTCACTATCCAATCAATCACTTTATTACCTTCTCAAAAATTATGGGTTATGATGACTTTATCAAAAAAAAATCATTTTTCTAGTTTCCATAATACTTCCATCAATATTCCAATTAATCATGGTCTTATTATTCAACATAATGATTATATTTAAAGAATCTCCTTCTAGCCATGAATTCCTATACCCAATTTCCACTACCATCCTAATAGTATAAAGAGAAGAAATAGCCTCAACTTTATTACTAGTCAAGTGACTGATAGAGATAGCCATAACATCCACTACTTTGCTATTATGGTCTCTCAAGACTCTAGCACACCTAGTTCTTCTAGGGTTCCCTTTGGTAGGACTGACAAAATTAACTTTCAACCAACCTAGAGGAGGGACTTTCCCTAACACACCCTATCTATAATCATCTTGTTTTGTACTAGTTCCTATCATTTTTATTGGATTTCTTATATGCACATCATCACTATTTTTATTTTGAGATATAAAATTCTCTTTGATATCCTTGATGATATTTTGACCCACCACCCATTCAGTAGTTTCTTTATTTCTAAATATTATGTTGTTTTTTTCTAAAAGATCGAAACAAAGATGGGTGAGAGATACATTCCAAAGAAATCCAATTTTAGATCATCTAATAGGAAATTTCTAATTCTAAAAAAACTCAGCAATATTACTATGTTTCACCCATCAAATATTCCAATATTGAAGGATGGAACCCCAAACATCTTAGTTGTATCTACAATTCATGAAAAGGTGATTCTTGTCTTAAATTTCCATCTTACATATGAAACATTTGTTCACTATATGAATACCTCTTTTTTGAAGATTATCTAGAGTTAGAATTTTATTTTGAAGCATCGCTTAGAATAAGTTATTAATTTTTAGGATTAGACCCTTTAACCTAGCCCTTGCCCATAGAGGGGAAATGACCTTCTCTTTAGATCTAAACATAGATGAAACCTTCAAATAACCACAAGGTTCAATTCCCCATACCATAGTATCCTCACTTTTGGGATAAAGTCTAAATTAATTAAGAGAAATTTGAATACTAGAAAAGCTTTGGAAAAATTGGGCAATGTTAACCCATCTATTGATAGTCTAGTAGTACCCCACAAACTATCCAAAAACTTTTTTGCATCTTTTTATCAAAGTGAAATCATCAAAATATTCCAAAAAAGGATCATCCAACAACCACTCATCATCCCAAAATATAACCTTTCTTCCATCCCCAACTTTTTAGGTAAAGCCTTTATTTAGAATATGTTTAGATCCTTGAACAACTCCCCAAACATAAGAGGAACTAGAGATAATAGGGTACGATAGAAAGTCAAAAATAGAAGGAGCATTATAAAGGTACTTATGTCTCCACATAGAGCTCTACTCTTTATCATCATGGTACACTCTCCATCCTTTTTTAGCCAACATAGCTTTATTAATACTTGTAATAGATGTGATACCCAAAGCTGCTTCCAACTTAGGTTTACAAATCTTTTTCCATGCTATCAAAGCCATTCTCTTTTTTATTTATTTGTAGATCACAAAAAATTCCTTTTAATTTTATTAATTGCATTTGCAAATTTTGTTGGAATTTTGATGCTAAGTGCATAACTAGGGAGAAATTGGAGAATATCCTTAAGTAAATGACTTTACTAGCTTCACTTAGCATATTTCCTTACCAACCAAATAATTTCTTGTTGAATTTCTTCACTGGATCCTCCCAAAATATTTTAGAAGGTCTAAGCCCCAAAGGGAGACCAAGATAAGTGCACAGAAAGGAACCTATAAAACACCCCAGAATGTTCACAATTTTCCTTTGTGTAAGAATAGGAGCATTGATAAAACATAGAGACATCTTATCCTAATTAATAAATTTCCCAGTGGCAATAGAGTAAAGATTCATGACCTTTTTAAGACTTCTTTCTTCCCTGACATCAACATTTCCCAAAAAAATGGTATCATCCACAAATTGTTCATAAGAATAGAGAAGAGGTTGTGAAGAAGGTCTCACACATTAAATTCCCCCTCTTAAAACCATCCTACCAATATACCTTCTAAGACTATGAGCCATAATTATGAAAAGAATAGGAGAAATAAGATCACCTTGTCTTTGCCCCCTAAAAGGTATTAAAAAATTAGAATTCCCATTTTCTAAGACTAATAGAGAAGAGGTAAAACAAGATGCATTATAAGCTTAAGAATATGTTCACTAAAACCAAAATAAAGTAACACCTTTTGAAGAAAACTCCAGTCAACTCTTTCATAAGATTTAGCTATATCCACATTCATTACAAAACCATGAGAGTTAGAAAGAGAAAAATAATGACTATTTTCGTGAATTATTGGAGTTTAGAATTTTCCTTCTAGTGATGAATCCATTATGTTTATTAGATATAAGGTTGGTATGGATAACCAATAGCCTTGGAGTAAGAACTTTAGAGATAATTTTGTAAATAGAATTACAAAGGATAACAGGTTTAAAATGTTCAAGGGAGTTAGCTCTACACTTCTTTGGAATAAGAAAAAGGAAATTAGAATTGATCTCCTTAAGCATTATTTTACTCTGAAACATTCTTTCACTACATCATAAGCATCTTTACCAACGATTTCTTAAATTTTTTAGAAGAAAAACATTGGAAAACCATCTAGGCTAGGAGATTTATCTCCCTCAAAGGAGAAAATAGCTTTATAACTTCCATCCCTAGAAGGAATAGCTATCATCATTTTGTTCTTCTTATTAGTGACTACTTCAGCAATGGTTTCAAGAAGCTCCATCTTCCTAGTTCCATCAAAATTGGGATCTAAAGATAGAAGAGTTGAAACATGGGAAACAATTTCTTTGGAAATTTAAGTTTCATTAGTCACTTTATCCCTTCCCCCTAGAAAGGCTAGATATACAATTCTTAGCTCTATGTTTCATCATAGTTAGATGAAAAATTTAGTACTTTTGTCACCTTCTTCAAGCCAGATAGACCTAGATCTCTACCTCCAAAACGTTTCATCTTTAGAAATAATATCATGGTATTTTACAAGATTTTAATTTTCTTCTTTAACTAGATCCTCTTAATAACCTTCTTCCTAAATTTTGTCTTAGATAACATGCAATTCATCATTCATATTTGATTCACTCTTAAAGTTATTCACAAAATACTTCATATTCCATTCTCTCACTCTTTTTAAAACATTCATAAGTTTGGAAGTGAAATAGAACAAAGAAGTACCTTCAATATTAATATTCCACCACTTTTCTAGTAATGAATTAAAATTTGGATGTTGCATCCACATTTTCTCAAACCTAAATGAGAAATTCTTCCTACTTCGAAAAGGCTGTTCTTTAAATTGGAGCAAAAAGTTGTCAGAGGAAATATTTTAAATAGAACAAAGTGAGAAAATATAATCATTAGTCGAATCTAGAGAGGTGAGGGCTCTATCTAGGTGAGCTTGAGTACAGTCATTATCAAATCTTTTATTGGTCCATGTAAAATCAATATCTTGGAGTTTCATATCCATTAATCCTTCTTTATTAAGTGAATGCATAAGAACTAATATACCTTCCAATTGAATGATATTTCCTCCTTTTTTTCATGTTCATAAAGAGGAACATTAAAATCCCCCAACATCAACCATTTACCATTATAATCTAAAATTTTAAGCTTAGATAGAGAATCCCAAAACTTTTTTCTAGAGTTGTTATTATTAGGAGCATATATATTAATTACATACCAATAGTTACTTTGAGATAAATTAAGTATCTTGACCACAATAAAGTTCTTATTAGCATCCATTAGGGTACTAGAAAACATCGAATTTCTCCACATGATCATTGTTCCTCTAGAAGCTCCTTCAAAACTAATCACCATAAGACCATAGTTATTAAAAGATTTCAAAATTTCAACTTTACCTTTCTCCATCTTCACTACTTGGATCACCATAATGTTAGGTTGATGATGTTGGAAATATAATAGGGAAGTAAACTCTAAGGGGAGGGGGGTGAATCAACACTTAAAACTTTCAACCTTAAAAACATTCAGCATACATCCATCTCACATCTATGCATATAAATTGAAATACCAAATTAAGCACATACATTCATAGCATGAAAGTAAAATATTCAACACGTCTATTACATAAGATATTTGGTTACCTAGAAACTCGCCAACTAGAAAGTAAAATTGGGATGGGGATGACACCCACAAATCTTCACTATTCAACTAATAAAGTGTATCCAATGAATGTTACAATATTTTGATCATGAAACATGATCTACATTATGAAAAGTCTTCCTTGTTAAAGGTTTACAAGATTTTAGATCTTACCCTATTAAAGGATTTCAACACCCTGTTAGAAGTGTTCCTAGTAATAGGACTTTAACTTACATTGAAGTAAGCACTATATTAAAGGATTTACAACAACCTATTAGGACTAATCAGTTAAGAGACTTAACTCATTCACTTGTTAGAATGTCTTAACAATGATCCTCCAGTTAGCACTCTATTGCTTGATGTTAGATCACCTATATACTAATGTGTACTTGATCCTTTCTGATCAAATGTGACTCTATTGTCTTCTAATTCCTTTCCTTTATTCTCCTTTAACCGATTCTAAAATGTAACTGTTAGAATTATTTTAGTATAAGTGAGAGGGGGGGTTAATTAGTTATTCAAGGTCCAAAATGTACACTTCAAACTTTTTCACTTACATATAGTGAGCCCATTCAACCTATCATGCATCCAAGCTTAAAATTTTATCCTAGCAAGTTACTGCAAATTAATATGTAGTAATGAAACACATGAAATCAACACATGACACAGAGATTTATGTGGAAACCCAATTGGTGAAAACCACTAGTAACATGCTACCTTCTTTCTAAACCTTCTGAAGTGATGCCACATTAAAGGCTTTCCCTATTTAAGGCTACAAAATATTGTTAGATGTGACCCTATTAAAGGTTTTCAACACCCTGTTAGGAGAGTACTTGATTAGAGGATTTTTGAACATTGAAGTTGGAATGTCACCCTGTTAAAGGATTTACAAATGGTTGCTAGACCAACCTAAGTCCATAGGATTTTAGTTATCTAATACAATTGCTATAGATTATTAGAAAGCCTTTCACCTAATGTAACTTATAACTCAACCTTGAAAATTTTAGATAACAATTCAACTCACAACTTTTTCTTGGATTTCTTCCTATGTAGCCCTAACAGCTTGTCCACCCTTACATCTTATGTCTCCTTGAATCTTCTACTCATTATGCCAATGCAATCTCCTTCTCTTCACTTGATTGAATTAGAGTCTCTGTGCTCTATTCTTTCTCCTCAATGTCTTCTCTTATACACCACACTTTCCCATACTCAACCACTCTTAGCCACTCTACAATCTTTGACCTGTAACTTCTTATGAAGAAATTTGGAATTTATTTCCTACTCAATTATTCTTGTTCAATTCTTCCTGCTCATAACTTGAATTGATTTGGAAAGATATGATGTAGGTTTCCCTCCAATTTGTTTCTTCTAGAAACATCATGTTGAATCCATCTATATTCACCTAAAAATAGTTAGCATAAGAATCTATGACACCAGGTCATCATCCTTATCTTCCACTAGGTTTACAAAATTCAATGTAACAACCTTATCAGCTTAGATTTGGTGAATCTTTGACTTTTCAAATAATGCAGTAGCTCAACACCATACTGGTGCTTGGCACATACTATGTTACTCAGCATCAACTACATTTTACTGATGCTTGGCACCTATTATGGATTCACTCAGCACCTGAACTTCACTCAGCACCTAAGTTCACTTGACACTTGAACTTCACTTGACACACACTAGATTTTTCACTTGCTCAGCTCCAACTAAAAATTTTCTTAGCTTGAACTAGCTTGATCGGCACTCACTAATGAACTTAGTTAAGCTTTGCAGTCAACCTTGTCACAACTTATACTTCTAATGTTTCTAAGTGTGTTCATCCATTGTACCTTAGAATATGTTATCAATACACTATTTAATCAATGTCTTAATTGATCCTTGCACTTCATTACAACATCAGAACTCAACCTTTCCCATAGGTGCTCTTGTTAGCTCTTATTTATTAATTCCTCCTCATTAATTAGCTAAGTGATAGTACTTGGATCATATAAGCAATTATCTTTCCAGCAAATAGAAAGTTTTAAATCAATGAGAAAACAATGATTGAAAACATTCTTTATCAACCTCATCATTCTTCAACAATGATCTTTTCAATCATATTCCAAAAATATCCCTCTTTAGTATTGATGGCAAACCAAACTAATCAACTTAACTAAGTTGACCAATTAAGTTACCATAATGCTCATATGCCAAAAAGAAAACTTGTTGTCATTCCATATCTCCCTCTTTCTATAATATTATTTGTATCATATCTGCCTTTTTACTGATATAAAAACTAATTCCTTTGATCTGTTATCTTGATTTCTTTAGTTACTCCCTCTTAATTGTTGTTACCTTTCTTCTTTTCCTCTCTATGTTTAATCCTCTATTTCTCCCTTTGACTAATCAATTCCTTATCCCCCTCTTTCTTCTTTTCCTCTGTATGTCTGATCCTCTATTTCTCCCTCTAACTGATCAATTCCTTATCTCCCTCTGATCTACTACTATAGCTGCTGCTATTTCTCCCTCTTGTTGATCAACTCTTAGTTATCAATTTTTGCTATACAATCTCACTCTTTGACAACAATGCCAAAGATTTAGCATCTTTGATTATGCTGATATAGATTTTTCATCTTCCAATCTTCTCCCTCTATCACCATGCTTGTGACTGATTTGGGATTTAAGCACTTTAGTATCCTCTACATCAACTTTTATTATTTCAAAAATCAACTCCATTTGATGTAGGGCAATTCTGTTGTTGCTCAAACAGCCTAGGATAGGCATTTTACCCCTAACTTACCTTTAAGATACACAAAAGCATCTTTAGGTAGTACTTTAGTGAAGATATTATAAATATTTTCCTTTGAGTGAATATATTCCATCTTCCCTTGTTTTTATTCCACCAATTCTCTGACATAGTGATACTTGATTGCAATGTGCTTTGTTTTTTAATCCATCACAAGGTTCTTGGATATGTTGACAGAACTTGTGTTATCACAATGGAGTACCACTCACTTTGTTATATCCTCCTTCATTCCTTTCAATAAGTGCTTAATCCACACAATGTTAGTACAATTGATCATAGCTGCAACATATTTAGCTTCTACTATGGACTATGAGATGTAAGTTTATTTCTTGCTAGTCTAGGTGACTAGTCTCTTTCCTAAGAAGAGTGCTCCTCCACTAGTGCTTTTTCTTTCATCAATGTTTCCTCCCTAATTTGCATCAGTGTGAGCATTTAACTCAAACTTTTCATTCCTCTTATAGTACAAACCAAAGTCATCTATCCCTTTCGAATACCTCATTATTATTTTTATTTCCATAAGATGATTTTCTCTTGGATTAGCAAAAAATATTGCTACTATCCCAATAACTAACGCAATGTCTAGTTTGCTATGTACAACATATTGCAATTTTTGAATCACTGACCTATACATTGTCTTCTTGACTTTAGCAAACTCATCATTCTTGGATAACTTGTTTCCTATTGCTATTGGTGTGATAATAGGTTTGGAATCCTCTAGATAAAATGTCTTGAGTATCTCTTTGAAATAATTTGATTGGGTCATAAATATACCATGTTTTAGTTGATGTACTTGTAATCTAACAAAGGAATTTATTTCTCAAAACATTGACATTTCAAATTAATGTTTCATTTTGTCATCAAAACTTTCCTTAGTACTTGTTTTCCTCCAAAAAGTATATCATCCACAAAGATTTATGATATTAGGATATCCTTACCTTCTTTTGATTTGATATACATGTTGTTGTATCTATTCTTTCAAAGCCTATCTTCACCAAATATTTGTGAAGTCTTTCATACCAAGCTCTAGGAGCTTGCTTCAACCAATAGAGTGCTTTGTACAACTTGCAAATCTTATCCTTGTTTTTTTCATCAACAAAACCTTTTTGTTTCTCTATGTAGACTTCCTCCTCTAGTATACCATTCAAAAATGCAGAATTTACATCCATTTGATAGACTTTGAAACCTTTACTTCTTCTTGTGCATACCCTTTGTAGAATAATCTAGCCTTATTTCGTGTGATCTCACCATTTTCATCTAACTTGTTTCTAAACACCCACTTGATTCCAAACACATTCTTATCTACTAGTCTTGGAACTAAAGTCAAAGGCTTATTTTTCTCAATTTGCTCTATCTCTTCCTTTATTGCATTGTACCAATCATCATCTTGTAGAGCTTCACTCACTGTCTTGGGTTCAACTTTGCTAAGTAGACATGTCTCACTTCTAAGTCTATTTCTTGTCATTGGTTTGGCCTCTTTGTCACCAATGATCTATTCTATAGGATGGTGTCTTCTATGTTTGGCTCTTCAACATCAAAGTCACTATGCATGTTTCTATCAGGTAATTCTTCATCTCTCTCATGTGTGCTGATTTTAGAATCAGAATGTGTGCTGATTTTAGAATCAGAATCTAAATGCAACTCAGCATTCACTGGCTATGACTCATTAGATACTAAATTTTATTGCTGCTTCCCAATTTGATTTTCAACATCTTCTTCATCAGACATTCCTTCATAGGAGTATACAAAAGACTTGTATTCTTATCATTTCTTGGTGAATTCCTTGTCTTGAACTTCTGCATGCTCATCAAAGTTTACATTTGCACTTTCCACAACTTTGTTAGTTTTAACATTTAAACACTTGTAAGCTTTTCTTCTAGTGGAATAACCAAGGAATATTCCTTCATCACTTTTTGCATCAAATTTTCCATTCCTAAACTCTTTAAGAATATAACACTTACAACCAAACACTTTGAAATTTTTAACATTAGGTGAGTGACCATACCATAGTTCAAAAGGTGTTGTATTAGCACCTTTCTTAATTTGAACTCTATTGAGGTGTAGACTACTATACTTACAGCTTCTCTCCAATACTTGAGTGCAACATTCTTTTCCATCATCAAGGTTCTGGCATAGTCAATCACTGATCTATTTGTCCTTTCCACTATACCATTTTGTGGTGAAGTTCTAGGTGTTGATGTTTTCCTTTTGATTCCTCTATCATTGCAAAATATTTCAAAATATTTTGATGCAAATTCACCTCCTCTATCAAATCTTAGCATTTCAAGTTTTTTTCCTATTTCCTTCTCAGCTCTAGCCAAGTACCACTTAAACATTTGGATTGCATCAGAATTTTGTTTCAAGAACATGGAACTCATCATTCTTGAGTAGTCATCCACAAATAGTATTATGTATATATCTCCTTTTTAGCTTTGCACTTCAATTGGACCACATAAGTCAGTATGAACTAACTCTAATACTTCTTTGGAAGTATAGGTCTTAATTTTGAAGCTAGACTTTCTCATCTTTCCTAGTTGACATTGTTTTCACATTGTGTTGTTAGGTTTCTTCAATCTGACTTTCTTCATTTTGCTAATACTAATTAGATTATCAAAATTTACATGGCATAGCCTCTTGTGCCACAACTACACATCATCAAGTCTAACAACAAGACAAGTAGCATCTTCCATATCTAGGTAAAACAAGTTACTCCTAGTCTAGTCACCCTTTCCTATCAGATTTCCATGAGTGTCATAGATTTTGGAAGCTTTGTTTCCAAATTCAACTTTGCATCCTATGTTGCCTAACTATGATACACTCAATAGATTATAGTTCAAACCTTTAACATAGTAAGCATTATCACATGATATCTTCTCTATAAGTTCAATGCTACATTTTCCTTTGATTAGACATGGAGCATCATTTCCAAATCTAACACTATTACCATCATATTGAGTAAAGGTAATAAAATTACTTTTGTCTCTAGTCATGTGATGAGAGCATCCACTACCTATGATTCACTTGTCATTTTTGTTCACACAGGTTACCAGTGTGGTTGTATCATCTTCATCTGATTCATCTTTCATGGCCACATAGACTACTTCATCCTCATTCTCATCAAAATATTCTTTAACAATTTAGCATCTTTTGCCTTTTTCCTTGTAATCTTTTCTATCATCTTCTCTCTTGCTCTTGTACTCATTTCCTTCTTTGTGGTTCTTCTTCTATGTACACCTTGTAGTAATATGACCTACTTCATTGCAACTAAAACAAATAGTAGGCAACTTACCTTTGAATTTACCTTTGCCTCTATGAAATCTTTTGGCCAGCAATGCTTCCAATTGTTCCTTTTCTATTCTTCTTTTTTGATTTCATCTCCTCGATGTCTTTCAATGTTAGCTTGGCTTTGAAAGAAGATTCAAGGTACTTAGGTCTGTAGTTATCAAAGTTGGATAGTTCAAATGCAGTAATTCTTCCCACTATTCCTTCAAAGGTTAGTGTATTTGCTTGTACACATCTTAGCTCTTGGATGGCTGAAACTCTAATAGAATAGATAAGGAATAGGGTTCTCAAGTATTTTCTATTGACAGTTTCTTCTTCCAACTAACCACCCAAAATTTTTATTGCACTTACCACTTCTTTCATTATGGCACCATATTGAGCAGCATTTTCTCCTTCCTCTCAAGATTTCTCTTTTTTCTCTTTGAACATTTTGATCTCCTCCATAGATATCTGATAAGGCTTTCCACATTTTGCATGCAATATCACATCCTTTGAGGTCATCAAATTCAGCATAGGTTAGTGTAGAGGCAATCTCCAACATTACCTGATTGTGCTCCTTCCTTTTGTTCAAATCATCTATAGAGAGGGGTCCAGCTAGATCTACATGTTCCACTATAATTGAGCTTTTTGTGTAGTCACCTATTGATCCAAGGTGCAATTTCATTAGACTTTTCCATGCAACAAAGTTGTCTCTATTGAGCTTGGGAACTTCTCTCTTGGACATCTTGATCTTCTTGCTACTAGTGCCATAAAACTAAATTAGTAGAGAGCTCTAATACCAATTGTTAGAATTGTTTTAGAATAACTAAAAGGGGGGGATGAATCAATTATTCAAGGTCCAAAATGTACACTTCAAACTTTTTCACTTAAATACAGTGAGCCCATTCAACCTATCGTGCATCCAAGCTTAAACCTTTATCCTAGAAAGTTACTGTAAATAAATATGTAGTAATGAAACACATGAAATCAACACATGACACAGAGATTTACGTGGAAAAAAAATTTGGGAAAACCACTAGTAACATGCTACCTTCTTTCTCACCCTTCTGAAGTGATGCCCTGTTAAAGGCCTACCTTGTTAAAGGCTACAACACATTGTTATATGTGATCGTATTAAAGGATTTCAACACCCTATTAGGAGTGTCCCTGGTTAGAGGACTTTCAAACATTCAACTTGGAATGTCACCCTATTAAAAGATTTACAAATGGCTACTTGACCAACCTAAGTCCATAGGATTTCAGTTATCTAATACAATTGCTAGAGAGTATTAGAAAGTATTTGACCTAATGTTACTTAGAACTCAACCTTGTAGATTTTAGATCACAATTCAGCTCACAACTTTTGCTTGGCTTTCTTCCTAAATAACTCTAATAGCTTGTCCACCCTTAAAATTTCTATCTCCTTGAGTCTTTTTCTTGTTATGCCAATGCAATCTCCTCCTTGTGGTCACTTGATCAAATTAGAGTCTCTATACTCTATTCTTTCTCCTTAATGTCTTCTCTTAGACACTACACTTGCCCACACTCAACCACTCTTAGCCACTCTACAATCTCTGACCTATAACTTCTCATGTAGAAGTATGGAATTTATTTCCCACTCAATTCTTCCTATTCATAACATGAATTGATTTGGAAAGATATGATGTAGCTTTCCCTCCAATTTTTTTCTTCTAGAAACATCATGTTGAATCCATTTGTATTCGCTTAAAAATAGTTAGCATAAGAATCGGTGACCCTAGCTTATCATCCTTATCTTCCACCTTGTTCACAAAATCAAATGTAACAACCTTATTGGCTCAAATTTGGTGAATCTTTGACTTTTCAAATAATGCAGCAACTCGACACTATTAAAACACTGGTGCTCACACAAACTATATTAATTAGCATCAACTAAATTTTACTAATGCTTGGCACCTATTGTGGATTCACTTGATAGTTAAACTTCACTTGGCACCTAAAGTTCACTCAACACTTGAACTTCACTCGGCACACACTAGATTTTGTACTTTCTTAGCTCCAACTAAAAATTTTCTCAGCTTGAACTAGCTTGCTCAAAATTCACTGATGAACTTAGTTAAGCTTTGTAGTCAACCTTGTCACAACTTATACTTCTAATGTTTCTAAGTGTGTCCATCCTCTATACCTTAGAATATTTTATCAATACACTACTTCATCAATGTCTTAATTGATCCTTGCACTTCATTACAAAATCATAACTCAACCTTTCCCTTAGGTGCTCTTGTTACCTCTTATTGATTAATTACTCCTCATTAATCAACTAAGTGATAGTAGTTGGACCATATAAGAAATTTTCATTCTAGCTAATAGCAAGCTTGACAACAATGAAAAAACAATGATTAAAAACATTCTTTATCAACCTCATCATTCTTCAATAATGAGTTTTTCAATCATATTCCAATAGTAACTAAAATCATAACGAATTCACCACCATGAATTCTTTATTTCATATGAAAAATATCTTCAGTTCACCTTTAGCATTCTTAAAAAAATAGGATTTGTCCTCCTTAAGAAGACCTAGGTGACTTAGGGTTAGGTATGAGTCAACTATTGTGATTCACCCATCAAGCCACACAATCCTTCTCTTTTTCTAATTGGATGCATATAATGCATAGGAATTCACAATTAAGATTCATCCTGATCATGAAAAAATTGTAAAACAATCCTTAAATCAGACCATAAATGATTTACATAGAAGTTTGTGTTATTACAAACAACAATGTCAAAACTATGTAGCTCAACACTTGAAGTTCCTAATAGTTGGCATCAATTATAACTTCAATGTTGTAACTTGGGCTCTAAATGACTTGGGATCCACCAATCACTTGGCATCTGAATAGCTTGGCACATACTATCTTCTTGACACTTAAGTGATTCAACACTTACTAGTTACTCAACTCATATTAAATATTGGTCACTTGGCACATACTATCTAACAACTTTTGCTCGGCATGTATTACTTGTTTGAAATGAACTAAGTAAAAGAATTAAGTATATTGTCACTCATATGTCAAAACTAATCTGATATTAAAAATCTCCCTCTTTGACATGAGTAGAAAAATGCGTATTTATGCATGAATAACCTTTAGCCTTTCAAGCATATTTCAAATAATATCCACTTACATACAACTCCAAAGCTTCAAAATTCTACAAAAACTTTATGGCTCATCAATCATACCTCAAAATTCAATAACTCCCCTTGAGTTTATTGTGTTGTTCTATATTTGAATCAAAATTATTAAATCATTTCTCCTACCAAGTAGATCTGACTATGTTCCTTGCCATTGACTGCTCCCCAAAAATGTTATCTCCCCTATACATATTCTTATTTATCCCATACTTCTTATTTCTCCCTTATTTTTAAACTTATGTCAAAGGGTTTTATGGTTACATTTTATTTTCCCAAAAAAAATGTGACCTCAAGCATTATTTTTAAAGCAACATCCCAATTGTCACAAGCTACCTCCAAGGACTTGATTTGGATGGCCCCCTTAGTAGCAGGGCGAACTAAGCCTTCATGAGTAGAAATATGTAGATATTTTCTTATGAGTTTTTTATCAAAGGCTAGTTCCTTTTGTGATATTTCCATATGTGGAGTTAGCATAGACTAGATACAAATCAATTTGGCCTTAATGTTTGCTTCGTCTATGTGCAGCATGTTAACTAACTTTGGAAGTTTAGGAGGTTCCCTAAATGTTTCTCACTCTTGACTAGATATTTTGGCAAAGTTATACCAAATGATTGTATATGACTCTCCAAACTTAGTATGTGGCTCCTTATTTCTTATGTGAATAGTGTTGGATTGAACAATTTGTTGTGCAAAGAGAAAATTTTCTCTAGTACCTTCTTCACACTGGCAATTTTGGTTGCTAGCTCAACCTATGATCATGCAATAGCACTTGATATCTTTTCATTAACCTTGTGTTGAAACTTTCTTTTAAACTATTCAAGTAATTTTATATTTGAATCTAGGTATGTGTTGTTAACCTTCTTCACCATGCTTGTTAGCTGGTCTATGATAGGCTTTGTAGCTTTTGGTCCTGGTAGGCTAAATACATCAAGAAGAATGTCCTTGATATCTATCATAGATTGCTTCTACCTATGCTCCTATATGAGTATTTCTTATTATTTCTTCCTTGCAAGATCATCTTGGAGTATGCTCATTTGTTCAATAGTGATGGTTGCAAAGTCAAACTTGAGCAACTCAATCACTTTATCCAAGTTCACATCAAAAAATGATCTAACTTCCTCTACCTTATATGTGCTTGGATTTTTTCTTGATAATTGTAGAGGTATAGCTTCAATACTTGGCCTATGAAGAGCTTTACTTGGAAGAGTAGTAGATTCTAAAAATTAACTAGTGTTTGTATTGCTAGTTGCTCCTTGGGTTTTATAGTCATACCTAGCTCTTAAGTCTTATCCTTTTCTTTCTCCTTATTCATTGATGCACCTTGATCTTGTACTATAGGTATAGGAGTATCTACCTCATCTATGGGAAATTATGTTCCTTAATTTTTTTCTATTTCATCTTTATGCTCTCCGACTATCTTATCCTTTTCATTTTTATGTTCCTTTAGATTGACTTAGATAGGAGTACCTTGTACTAATGTAATGACAATGGAAGTTACTATCTCCTTCCTTTGATATACCACAATGGGTAATGTAGGTTGTACAATTGTCAATTGAGGAGGGGCTATATATGTTACTTGTTTCTATACTTCCTCCCCTATAGATGCCTTGTCTTCCTACTCAATTTCATCAACACTCACCATTACAGGATTTTCACAAAGTTTAGCCTAGGTGGTGGATTCTGACCTTATCTTCTTCAAGTCTTCCTCTGTAAGGGGATTGATGTTCTGAGTGATAGTATTAGAAACATCCTTGATCTTTACATTATCAATTTTCTATATTCTCCTCATGTAAAGGACTAGCACTTAGCACTAGTGTATCTGGTACATGATATTCTATTTGTTGCCCATCCTCAACTGGTGCTTATGTTTCTTCATCTATCTCAATGACTTCCTCTTGTGCAACTATCTCAATGTCAAATAAAATAACCTTAGTTACTTGTTGGTGTTCATATTTGTCCTCATCTACTTCAATAGGTCCCTACTCAATTTCCTTAGGTGTTTTCAAACCATATAGTGATTTCCAAATTTGAGTGGTCTTTTGTATAACATCCTCAAAATTTTTTTGTGATATGTTGAATGCCCTATATTTTGGTGTGAATTTCCCTACATGCTTCTTTAGTGCCTTAGAAATTTCCACCCTATCCAATTTTAGCATCACTTGTGCAAGTTTAGTCTCTCTAATTTGTCTTTCTATATTGAGACTATATTGTCACTTCTGCTCAACTCTATCAGAAAAATAGTTTGGTAGAGAGTTGGCAATCTCAATTGGATTTTGTTTGAATGTTTCCATGATGGCATATATTGACTCCTCCACTAGGTTCATCTCAAATTTTAAAAGTTTTTAAAACTTAATATGTGCAAGACTAGATAAAACAACATTATTCCTTATATTTTTCACATATATTGTCTAAATCTAAAGAAGGATGGTGACTTACCACTTTGAATTGGCTATTGTCATCAAATTTAGTCCTGTCCTCTTTAGATTCAGTTGGAGCTATGTATTTTCTCCTTGACCTCTTCTCAAGATCCTCATCCTTGCTAATTGATCTAAACCTCTTCTCTTTTGTCTTATCTACTTCTTGATCCTTTTTGGTATTAGCCCTTGTGCTTGCTCTAGTAGAGGGAACTATAGGGTTAGGTTTTGCAACCTTCCTTGGTTTGCTAGGTACTCAGGTCTTGGATTTTCTCTTCTTTGACTCGAGTGCTTCATTGGATTCTTCTTCCTCAACACACTCTTAGATTTCTACTTCTTCTACTTTATCTTCTCCTTGACCTTGAGTTAAGGCTAGTGGTTCTTGAGAAAGTATATCTTCTTTCTCATCATCTTTACCATCATCATCATCTTCTTCTTCTCCTCCTTCACCAAATTTTTCTTTAAGATTCTTGAAAATATTGATTTTTTTTCTTATAAATATGGCAATATTCAAATCCCTCATTATCTTAGATTTTTTGAAATCATAGTTCCCAAAGGCAATAGTCTTAGCATATATATCTTTTTCAAGTAATGTTGTTATTATTGTAGAGGCCTCATATACATTGATTTCATAGCCTAGTGGCCATAGCCACCTTACCTTTTGAGTTGCAGCTTGAACATATGTAAAATTAGTATCAACAAAAAAGAAAACACCATTGAAATTTTTCTCAACTAGTGAAACTAGCATCATCAGTATTTCCTTCATTGACTGCTTGAAATCTTCAAAGTAGCTAGTCATAACTGACTCAAAGTTGTTTCCAAGTTGCTAAATAAATTCACCTATCTACATTGCAATATGCACTA
The DNA here is from genome assembly GCA_028749045.1 of Cupressus sempervirens. Taxonomy (NCBI): domain Eukaryota; kingdom Viridiplantae; phylum Streptophyta; class Pinopsida; order Cupressales; family Cupressaceae; genus Cupressus; species Cupressus sempervirens. Next base: position 444,808,287 of record CM053786.1, on the reverse strand, counting down.
AATTTATGCACTTTTATTCTTCTTTATTGCCCCCAAATTTTTAGACAACTATTGCATCTACAACTTGACAAGGTCATATATATGATCCTTCTTAACTATATTGTCAACAAAAATACATGGTACACTATTAAGCCTATTAGATTGATAGAATTTATGTTCTATAATGCTCATTGCAAAAGCAATTAGGGGATTTGAGATTGTATCAATTGTCATCCTTCTTTTGTTCCACTTTACCCCTGTATTCTTCTCAATGACCTCTTTAGGTTCACTCCTCATCTTTTTAGGTCAGTCAAGTGTTGGATACCCTGTTACTCTATATACAATTTTCTTTGTGATTTTCACTAGTCCATTATACAACCATATAGAATTATCATGAATTCTAGTCAGAACTATCTTTATCTATTCAATTTTGAAGACATTAGGGAAAACTAGGGCATGGGTCAATCCTTTTCTCTCTACAATTTTGAATTCTTCTTTCAATGCTCTATTTTCACACAATTTCCCATAGGTTTCCATAATATACATTTCTCCTATGCTACCCACCTTGCATGTGTAGCAACATCTCACATCCTGAATCATCAAAACATTAGGTGGTATCATCAACAACACACCAGATGGGTCTTGCTTGTAAGAAATATTTGGAATAGCTCTAAAATTAGGTTGACTAATCTCATTGCTTACCAATTTCACATTCAAAACTTCTTTACCCTCTTTAACCTTAGGAGCTAAAGAATTAAACACCATTATGTAAACTAAGATTTGTGAAAATTCAAACTGCTTGGCTCTACAAATGATAAATATATTTGAAAATCTAGTGTCATGGTGTTGAAAAACTATTGAATCTTTCTTGCAAACATTATGAATGATTTATTCAATTTTTCTTTCACTCTTCATTCTCTCCTTCAAATTTTAATGATATCAAATGAGTAGAAATTGATCGTATAGACTTTATAACCTCACATTTAATGCTAAGTTCTTAGACAACTATGAGTTCAGCTTTAATAGAGATTTTAACTCACTTGGGTTCCATGAAGTTTCCTTTACTACTTGGCAACTACTATGAGCTTAATCAATAGTATCACTTATGGTATCTCGACATCAACTGACATTTCACTCAACAACCATAGTGAAACTTTTCATGCTCAATAGTAATAGGAAAACTAACAAAACTTAAAGATTTCTTCTAGATTCTTAAAAACACTTTTCATATTTCTTCATGCAAATATAATCTATTTAGAACTAATTCCTTGGAACTAATGTACAGTATATCTTTTAAATATCAATCCGACACATACCTCTTGATTTCTTAATTAGAGGTGGTGTGAGAACCTGACCCATTCGGTGAAGTGATCCCATCTGAACTTGATGTTTTGAAATATTCCTTTCTCTTCCATGTATTCTTTATCTCATCTCTAACATTCTCAACATCTTCCTTTCCTTTTCATTTGTAAAACTCATTGCTTGGTGCCTTTGACCTTATTGGACAATTCCTTCTTATGTGACTAGTCTTAAAATAGCTAAAATATGTAGTTTGACTCAACCATATTTTGTAGTCACTTCTAAAATGTGTTCTTATGCAATTATTAGCAACATATCCATAATCTTGATAATAGTGACAACTATACCTAGTATTATAATCCCAATTATAAGATTTGTCATTGTACTTTACCTTTGTCTATTTATTTGATGACCATTTAGGCTTGGATCTACACTCATATGCTCTATGGCCATACTTCTAACCATTATAGCAATATCCTTCAAATATTTTTGTGCTTATGTTCTTGCTTTTGATTCATGTGCCTATTGATCTTGTTTGTTGCATTTGTGGCAATAACTCATGAACTTCTACATAGGATTATGATTTGTATTTTTTCTCCTACAAACATTAGTAGTATGACCTATCTTACCACAATTATGAGAAGTAGGTTTGGAGTTCTTACCTTTGCTACTTATTTCTTCACCACTTTTGGATGATTCTCCTTCTTTGACACTAGTGTAATCCAATCCAAAAGTGTTACTATTGGATCTAGGAGATTTCATAAATTGCTGAAAGTACATAATGGCTTCACTAGGTTTTTTGAAACTTTTAGCAAACTCTTTTTCTCTTTTTAGGTCATTTCTCAATTGCTCATTCTACAACTTTAGTATGGTGATCTCAATATCCTTTGCATTTAATTCATGATTTGCAATTATCATTTGACTCAAAGTCTCCAATTGCATGTTAGCTATCCTACTTAGCTTTGATGTTTTCTCTTCCAGACTATTAGTCAAAATCCCTTTATCATCTTCAATCATGACTTTGTCTTCTTCAACTTTCCTTTTTGGCTTAACAAATTCACATAGCAATACCAATTGGACTTATTTTTCTCTGTTGAAAATGTTTATCTTTTCAGTTAGGGTTCCATTCTTTTCCATCAAATCTACAACTATTGCATCAAATTCATTAGTGTTTATATCTACAAACAATTTAGTAGTGTCAATTTCTTGTCTTGTGTGTCATTCTCTTAAATAGATATGTCTTTCCTTATTTTCAATGATTTCTTTAACACATTACTTGCATCATTCAACTGATGTAGGGAAAGTTTTATTTCAATCATCTAGTTCTCAATAGTCTTTCCCAACTTGTAGACTTCCATCTCCAAGATCTTTCCTTGAAGTTGCAAAGCTTTACTTTCTAGAGAACTCATCTCTAATTCCAATTGTTGGAAATACAATAGGGAAGTAAAATTTGAGAGGGGTTGGGGGGTGAATCAACAATTAAAAATTTCAACCTTAAATACATTCACCATACATCCATCTCGCAATCTATGCATACAAACTAAAATACCAAATTAAGCATATACATCCATAGCATGAAAGTAAAATACTCAAAAAGTGTATGAAACAAGATATTTGGTTATCTAGAAACCCTCCAAGGAGAAGGTAAAACTAAGTTGGGGATGTCACCCACAAATCTTCACTACTATTGTAATAAAGTGTATCTAATAAAGGTTACAATCTTTTGATCATGAAACATGATCTACCTTGTAAAAAGTTTTCCCTATTAAAGTCTTGGAAGATTTTTAGATCTTACCTTGTTAAAGGATTTCAACACCCTATTAGAAGTGTGTGTAGTAAGAGGACTTTAACTTACAATGAAGTAAGTACACTATTAAAGGATTTACAATAGCATATTAGGACTATTCGGTTAAGAGATTTAACTAATTCACCTATTAGAATGTCTCAGAAATGATCCTTTGGTTATCAATCTATTGCTTGATGTCAGATCACCTCCATATTAATGTGTACTTGATCTTTTATAATAAGATGTAACTCTATTATCATCTGATTCCTTTCCTTTGTTTTCCTTTAACTAATTCTACAATATAACTCAAATCATAACACCTTGATCACCATGAATGCTCTATTTTCATATGCAAACTCTCTTCAATTCACCTTAAAAATTCTTAGAAAGTTTAGGATTTTTTCGTCCTTAAGAAGACCTAGGTGACTTAGGGTTAAGTATGAATCAACGATTGTGGTTCACCCATCTAGCTACTTAATTCTTCCCTTTTTTTGATTGGATGCATGTAATGCATAGGGATTCAGAATTAATATTTTTCCTTATAACCAAAAGATCATAAAACAATTCTTAAGTTGGCCCAAAAATGGTTTACATAGAAGTTTGTGTCATTACAAAAAACTATATCAAAACTATGTAACCTGGCACTAGAAGTCCCTAATGCTTGGCATCAACTGTAACTCCAATGTTGTAACTCAGCCTATGAATGAATCAACATTCACTGATCACTTAGTATTTGAATAGCTTGACACATACTATCTTCTTGGCACTTGAGTGACTTCACACTTACTAGTTACTTGATTCAAAATAAATATTTGTCGCATAGCATATACTATGTAACAACTTATGCTCGGCATGTATTACTTGTTCAGAATGAACTAAGTAAATGAATTAAGTATATTTTCACTAATATGTCAAAACCAATCTAAGATTAACATATGATCCCTCAAAAAATTCATAACTACATCTAATTTATCGATGTTGTTCATCCCCTTTACATTCTAGGTAATGATTTTCATTCTCAAGAATAGTCACTTGCTTCCCATCAATAATATTCTACAAAATTTCTATTTCTCTCTTATTTTTGGATCTCTTTCTATCAGATTCCTCTAGGGTTTCAACATCCAATTTGAAATTTTGAGATATTTCTAATTTACTTCTTCAAGTAGCTACTCCTATTGGTTTAATAAAAGGTGTAGTATTCTTTTTAGCCTTTTTTAATTGTACCAATTTCTTTTTAAATTGTTCCTTACCTACTTTATGTTCCATTTGGTTAGAAGTAGGTTCAAGCTCAATCAAGGAAATCTCTTCAAAAAGAGGTTTTGATATAGGGATATTTCCTCCATCCAAAGAATCCTCCACAAAGTGATTCAAAAACCTATCCAACTATCCAATCCCTTCCTCTAAGATTTATCCTTCCTCAAACTCCCCTAACCCATCCACATCATCCAGATCCTCAACATTATTTTGATAAATGAACATTTGGTTCTATATTCTTCTTGATTCTTCCTTATTTGGTATAGAGGACATAGGTGTTCCCTCATCATTCAAATTTTTCTTGCCTTCATCCACCAGCATATCCTTCCTATCATCAAACTAATACCTAATGTCCTTATCATTCAAATATTTATTACCTTCATCCTCCAACATCTCCTTCCTATCATTACACTAAAACCTAAGGATATCTTCACTTTTCTAATCTTTTGGAACAACATCTCTAGTTAAAAGTTTAGGTTTCCAAACCCTTTTTTGAACCTTCTTTTCCATAGTCACAAATTTTTTTTAAAAAAAAGTTTTAGAGGATAATTTTTTGCCCAATGACCCATTTTTTTCATACAAAACACAAATTGGGGAGATCTTCAAAAATAACCTCTTCAGTCCATTTTCCTAATTTTGAGTTGAATTCCACCTTCTAAGGAAGGTCCTTCAGGTGTGCTACTTTGACATAGATCCTAGCAAACAAGAGTTTAGATCTAGAGGCAATCATATTATCAAAGGTAGTGAGCTCTCCAAAGGATTGAACTATCCCATTAAAAATATCTTCATGCCAAAACTCAAGTAGGAGACTTGGAAGTTTTACCCACACAGGAGTAGTGAGAAAGAACACATCTAAGAGGTGTATATTTGGTTCTCATTTTTTGATCGTTAAGGAACTATTTCCAAATAAACATGGTCAAACATGTAAAACCATGTTCAGATCCTCCTTACAAGTATATATAAAGGATAGAAAACCTTTAGATATTAAAGCAATGTCAATCTAACCTTGGAGGACCCATTTCCTTTTAATCATATTTCTTAAGGTGTCAGTATTAGAACAAGGCCCCATAAATCTCCCAACCAAAGTTAATTCCATAGCAAAAATAGAAAAATCAACTATCATGTCCAAGAAAAAAATTTGAAATTCACCTTTTTCCCTACATGATTTTGAGGTAATGGGATGGAAGGTTGACTTGCCTCCTATCTTCTCCCAAATAAACAAGACCACATTTTTAACTAGATTCATCCTTCTCCTTCTTCTACTACCCATCATGTGATACTTTAGTATCCTTAAAAACTATAGAGGAAGAGCCTCCTTTCAAAATATTCTCAAGATTGTCCAAAAAATTTGCTAATTTTTGTTCTTGTATATCGGAAGGGAGATTTCCTGTGCACCTCATGAATCTTTTTTATGGATTCTATCAATTTTTTTGCTAATGTTGAGGTTCTTATACACCTCAAGAGAAATATTGAATAGATTGCATGAATAGAACAACAATTACTTCAAGGTAAATCCTAATTCAAGTTATACTGATATGTTTCTCTAGTTGTCATTGTTCTAGTGGAGCTGTTGGATAGTAGGATGAAAGATCCTATGGATGCATTATTTTGTCTCCAATGCAAATAATCATGTCATCATTTCCTTCTCAATACTTGACAAGAATCCCTTTACACCACCAAAATCCCTTTCTTCGAAAATTGGAATGCTCAAATAGTGATGGAGTCAGTGGGAAAATATGAGTAGTGTGGCATGCTTCAATGGAGATGGTGTTCATGGAAAAATCCAAGTTAAAGATTAGAATTAAAGATGAAAAGAAGCTTCCAAACAACATAGGAAGCTTTTAGAACAATGTTGTTTAGATTTTTTTGGTTATTTTTTGAATTAGAAAAATCATATAACCCCTAGATAAATTAGTAGTGGCCAATATGAAAAAAGGAACAATAGTTATAAAAATATTTTCGAAATAATTTTTTTAAACCTTTAGAACTAAGTTATTTCTATTGAAAAAAAACTAATTGATTTGAGTCCATCAAGAACATTAGTTCCCTACCTACCTACCTACTACCTATATATATATATATATATATAGATAGATAGGCAATGACTAGCAAGAGACCCCCTCGATACTTCTATTACAACCTCTATAAATTATTTCTCAATCAAATTTAGGTCTTTAATCCAAACTGATATGTGTAAATCATATGTTCGAGATAGAAGACAATCCTTTTCTAGGTGAGTGTTGGATATCTTTTAAATCATTACTAATTCTAATTAATCTCACTACTATTACATCCAGTAATACTTGTAAAGAATGGTATAATCCTGATATTAAATTGTTATCATTTGAATATTTACCATCAAGACATATAGAAATGTATTTCTAATCATATCAAAATCAATATATGCATTATTTATTTATTTTTAGTGTAAGTGTGACTTACATGTGCCTGATACCCAACTCCTTTCCATTACATCACCACTATTGAGATTTTCTTTTCACACCATCATTATATAATCGTATTTTTAAAGCATGAGTTTTTTCCTACATATTAGTTCTCTATATTATTATGAGTCCAAAATTAGGTATCTGCCCAACTACCCCAAAACCGATTGGGTGTTATTGGTTTTCACATAAAGATTGATGTTATTGATTTGAAAACCAATGTATGTTAATCATTTTAGTAACTAATTTATGTTATCAAATTGGAAACTTCATAACTATTCCTAATTACATCATTTAACTATTCCCCTTGAATATTTCACTTCTTCCAAGCTTTCCAATTCTTTGCATCATAATGTGCACATCTATAAAAATATTTTTAAAGAAACATTCCATCATCATTAAAATAGGCATTTTTTGAATCCTTAATTTAAATATAAAGCATGTAATATATATCCCATTTCTCTTCCAAAGTGACAATTAGAGAAACCATTTGTTTATAGGCAACAACATTGCATTCTCCTTGTTTATCAACTAGCTCCAAATCTTGAGTATCAAGAGATTCATCTCATCTAAAAATAGTGTTGGCCAATTTTTTCCTCTACAATAACCTCACTCTAACATTTTTCATACACTTTCTTATCACATATTTAATCAATAATTTACTCTTCATTTGACTCTTCAATGAGAAATTTTGTCACGCCCTATATTTAACAAGGTAAAACACAACCAAATTTTTTTTTTTTGTTTGAAAGGTAAATCAAGGGATACTATGCATGTATCTATGTATAATAGATATACTCTATCAAAATACATAGAGATTTAAAATATACAATTCATTTATCTTAAGGACATTAGGGTATCATTGATTCGATCATGGGTTGGAGGTAATACTTAGCAAATTTTTGGTACATTGATACTCTAACTAGACCTTAGGTGTCATGGTTAGGATGCTAGTATTCCAAGTTAAATTTCAGGGATATATTTTTTTTAGATGTCAACATGTCTAATTTTATTTTATTTTGATTTGTTTTCTTTTGGAATATAAACTAGGGTGTTGAGTAAGAGCTAGCACAAAAGGCGTACACATGATATTATTAGGTTGCAAAAGAGTGTTAATAAGTTAATTGTTATTATTACATTATATGTATAAGGTGAGGATATGCATAGGGTTCCTTCAATTGGGTATCAAATGGCTACTACTTGTTATCCTCTATGGGAGCTCGACAACTTGGATCGTCCTCATGTCAAGATGACATGTAAACAAGTTACATACATTAGACCTATCCCTAACTCATGAATATAATAGTGAATTCAAATTTTTCATTTCTATATATTTATAAAGTTAATAATTTTCATGATTATTATATTTTCTCCTTCCACTTAATATCTTTGTTAGTGCTAAATTACGATGCATTCATAAAATTTATATTCCCACCATAATGTGTTCGACATATTGTACAACCTCTCCTATTTAAGATTCATGTATGTAATTTTGATATTATGTAGATTATTTATTAGGATATTCATTCCAAATGTATTTGTTATATATACCACTCTTTATTTATTTTATTTTTATTATTTATTATTATTATTTTTAAATGATTTTATTTACTAATTATTTGATAAACCTATCATATAATACTAAACCTTCTACACCTAATAATCATCTTAACTTGCTCTACTAACACATGCATTTATTATTATGGAACTAACACTAGCTTTCATTTCATTCACATTCAAATATATTAACTAACTTACAAGTTTATTTCAATTCGAATAAACTTTCCACTAATTTGCTAATAAAAGGATAGCTTGAATTTTATATTAAGACTATATTTATATACTCTCAATGTATTCAATTGCAAATAGAATCAAAAGAATATATATAGTATTTAATATATTTACATATATTAAGAACATATAATAATGTCATTACTAAACATATATATTAACTAACACTTAACATACATAGTGGAGGTCAAAATATAAATATATTTATAACTAACTACTAAATTAAACTTTAGTTTAAATTTCTATATAGCCACTATTTAACAACTACTCATACATTTAATATTAAAAAACTTACAATTTACTAATCATTGAAATTATTAATAACTCATCAATAAGCTAATTTATAATTTACTAACTTCTAACTAAAATTTCTTTACATCTAAAATCTTTTGAACTGAAACTCTACTACACCCCAACATTACTAACTCCTTAAATCACCAAACTTTCCCTTACTACAAGATAGGTGTCAATTTCTATTAATCAGCCCCATCATATGGTTACACTCCTTCTTATGGCACCTAACTACTAGGCATCGAGTTCCTAACCACCAAACTGCCTTTCCTAGTTGCTAATGTTGTTTAGGGAAACATCTTGTCTCCTTTCAATGAGTGGAGGCGCTTAGGGAGGGAATCTTGAACTTTGTTAGTTTCAAACACATCTGTTCATCTTTGTCGAAACACCTTTTCAATTACACATGCACTAAAAAAGGTTTTTTTATAAGGGTGAATGTGTACACTAGAAATGTGTCCCACTCTAAACCCTTCTATCCAAACGATTTTATAAGTTTGAAATGCTTGGATGTCGGCTTAGAGCTCCCTATCCATGGAGTGCAAGAGAGTGTATTTCAAGTTCAAGGGCTCTTAGATGAGCCTTAGAGATACTCTTCTTGCTAGTAAACCATGCAATGGGAGGTTCCAAAGACAAGATGCAAGAATGCAAATGTCCCAAGGAGTTCCTCAAGAATGCAATGCAACTAAAGATTAAACTAGAATGAATATGAAAAGTGCAGCTATTCTAAGCATGGATTAGAGTGTTACAATTCAAATATTAAGCTATGTGAGATAGATTATTGCAAAATAGAAGCTAAACTAAGATGCAACATGAATCTAAGCTAAAATGCTATGGTATGAGAGAATTTAGACAAGAAATAGAAGTTCTCCACAAAGCTCCAAAGAAACTTGTTAGAAAACCTGCAACATAACAATATTCAAAATGAGGATGGATTTGAGGGAGAAAGCTCTCTCCCTTTTAAAGTTTTACGGATGGTAGAGATCAAGATGAAGATGGTGGATGATCAACGGTGGAATTTGAAAAGAGGAGTGATCCATGTGCACACACAAGTCAACCAATAGAATATAAGTTGACTTGTCACATAAGACAAAAGTCTCACAAGCCTTTTCTTTTAATTGTAAAATAGAAAAAGGACTTTATGTGTGCACTTTAAGTGGGTTAGAAGAATGGGGTCTTTTATTTAATTAAAAGGGTACATGTTCTTTTAATCAAATAATGAACTTAGGATAGCATAATCAAACTATAGGTTATAATCAAATAAATTGATTATTAGCAATTTGGTTTAGGTAAATGTTTAAATTAATTTAGCCAAAATGTTGAAAAGGGGGCTAATAGTCTAGATGACCATTTTTAGGTGATTACATTTCCCCCTCTTTGAATAATGCGTAATCGATCTAGGAACACATTATGTCAAAGAAAATTGAAGCCAAGTAGGTGATGATATAGATATCTAATTCCAAAGAATGAAATGCAGAAATAGATAGCAAATCCTAAATGTACAGCCTAATAGTGGTAGTATTGAACACTAGGAAAAGATGATGTCAGAATTCAAGAAGAATGCTAACACTTAGCAAAGCAAATAGATCGAGAGCAAGTGATAAGGTCAAAAAAATGCTCCTAAGAAATAGATAGATGTAACAATAAGCAATAGAGTATTTCTGCCCCCTCAGGATCGAAACTGAAATGAGGTAAGGGGATGTAGAAACTGGCTAGACATGAGAAAATTAGAATAGAGAAATGTCCAAGATGACAGATAGATGATTAGAACCCAAGAATGACCATAAAAATTTGATAAAATGCCCCAGTTTGACTAGAGTTGACCTTGAAGGATATAGCATAAAAATTAGGTCAAAACGAGTAGAAAGGTGATTTTAGACATGAAACAGTGAATTGAAGTAGATATGAAGTATGGAAATGATGAAGACATGAAGAAATGAAGATGCCCCAGTGATGATCTAGAGATTAGACCTCAAAAGGTCAGCTAACTATTCAGAAGAAAGTAGGATTTTAAAAGACAATTTTGACCATCAAGATGAACTCGAATTTGGATTTTGATCCTGAAAATGAATCTAGGATGTTGAAATTATTTAAGAGGTCAAAACTTTATATAATGTGATGATAAGATAGAAAAGGGATGAAGTGAAAGATTAAGAAGGTAAAGGACATGAACAAGAAGAAAGTAAAGAAATATATGAAAGGAGTTAGTTGATATGTCCACAAAAAATATGAAGAGAGAGCTCTCCCCATATGAAAGAATGCAAGACTAATCTAGAAAATGAACCTAAAATGCAAGCTAATATGCAAAGTGGTTTACTAGCAAGAAGTTTATAGCATTTAGACTCTTAATTTCATCATTGAGCATTTATTAGGGACATCATGAGATCATACAACCATCACTAGTATAACTATGGGGATATGAATATGATCGATATTAGATAGGTATGTGGAAATCCAATCTAAGCATCAGAGACATGTAAGTCAAGATAACTACGCAATTAGATTCCCTAAGTTTAATTTAGAAAGATTAACTTGTATCAAGGCATAAGCGCCAAGATAACCCTTGAGTGTGGTCTTGCAAAATAGTCAAGGATGATACATTTGTAAGTCAACATGTTGGATAGGACAAGCATAAATGCTTACAACACTATAGACAAACAAAGTATACCCACAAGCAGAAATCAAGAAAGTATGTCCCATGCCCCCAGTCTTCTAGTCAACAACATCCTCGAAAGACTATTAGGGAGGGAACACATGGCAAAGAAATCATCATAGACAACACACAAAGTAGATAAAGATCAGCATAGCTTAGTCATTTAAGTGTTAAAGTGCGTGTGTGTAAGTCACTTGGCCATTTCTTCAAGACTTGATTCTGATAGTGAGAAATATCATGACATCGGAGACCGTAGGTAAACTATCTGAAAAGTGTTGAAAAACACTTGATGTCAAGGTGGGGGAAGTGTTGAGAAACACTATTTTGTGAGTTGTCCAAGAAACCCTAATGCACAAGAATACCTCAATAGGCTAAGCAGTTGTGCCCCCAAGACGAGGACAAGAAATAATTCCAAGCTAGGAAATGTGTAGCAAAATAGGTGATTAAGACTGATAGATAGAGGTGCAAGGGTCTCAAGTAGCACTTGTTTCCATATTTTCACCACTTGATAGATTTTTTCAGGACTTTTTTCAATTTTTTTTTATTTTTGTATTTTTGATTTTTTTGGTGATACATCAAAATGCCTATTGCTAGGTTTTCACTAAGAAGATCTTTTTTTCAAGACATTTTCTAATTTTTAGGATTTTTTCAGCATCATATATGATTTTTTGGATTTTTTAGAAGGTTTTGGATATCACTAGTTCTCAAGCAAGATCACATCATTTTCTCCCAATGTCTAGCAAGGTATAGGATATGATGGAGCAATGAGCCAGTGGATAAGAAAAGATGGATGAAAAAAGAGTATGAAGCAAGTGAAAGTGATCCTCAAGGTCTGACTCCTCAAGAGTACCCAAGCTAGGGAAAGAGGTGAAATAGTCATATGAAGCATATTTTGGATAAGCAATGGAAGTAATGAGAAAGATATCATGTAGGATAATCAATGAAGCCAACAAGTGAGATAGCATGAAGTGTGTAGTCGAAAAGAGTAGCCATGTCGAGAGACCTATGAGAACCATGTTTCATTTATTATGATCAAGACCAAGGGGTCAACTAGATAGGATAGCGATGGGATAAAGTAATAAAAATAAATCTCAAGATTGAGGCTATGAGGGAATGAGAAAACACAAATAGAGAATCTCATGGATAAGATAGCCAATATGAAAAGATAGGTCAACATTGTCAAGATCAAAGAGAGATGAGGGGATAGATGGATGATGGAAAAATTACACATGATGCCTGTTTACCAGGTTTTCATCATGGTACTTATCCAAGGTGCCACAAGAAGTAGCTTTCACCATAGGATAAGTTTATTTCTCTTTACTTTTGCTACCAAGGTGCCACAAGATGTGGTTTTCACTAAGGCACATTTTCATTTTTCTCAAATTTTTTTTTTTTTCATTTTTTTTTTGAATTTATAGAAAGAGCTCAAGCTGTTTGAATGTAGATAATGCTCCTATAGAAAAGATAAGTCATGATAATCCAAGACCATAGAAAAGTATGCTCAAAGATGTTGATAGGGTGATGAAAGAGAAATGGTAGTAGGAAGAGTATATGGAGGATAATAGTTCATGTCTAGAAAGTCAGTGTAAGCTTTAGAGGATTTCACGAGGGTAGTTGAAATATTGGACAAGATCAACATTGACACACACCTTGAAGGGTATTGTAATGATGGAGGAATCATGGATGAAGTAGCTTGAGGTTTAGATGCACGAGGTGGTAGAAGAGATTTGGAAAAAGTTAGAGTGGAAGGCTTTGGAATATTTTTAGGAAGATTTTTGGAAGAAGATGGAATGGAAGCCTTTGGAAGTTTGAATGTCAACTTTGAAGTATTTTCAATCTTCAAGTCTTTTAAAAGAGACTTCGGAATCCATATAGCTTTAGATTTTCCTTGTTCTTTGGGTGCTTGAGATTGCATTTCTTCAATGATGGATTTAGGAACGAACATTTTCTTTGATTTAGCTCTCTTAATAGTGGACCTTTGTAGTCTCTTTTGTGCATTTTCCTTCTTAGCATTCACATGTCGATTAGATGGGACATAGCAATCTTCATTTTTCAATGGATTATTATGTTTATTCTCACTTCTAAAGGACTTGGGATTTGTGGATGAATAAGGATGATACAACTTGTTTAGATGTATAGATGGGTGAAAAGTCATCATGGATGAGTGTCTTTGTTGATCTTGAGGTATGATGGGAGAGCTAGGAGTGAATGTAGGAGATTGAGGAACATAAGGCCCCAAAATGGATGGAAGGTTTGAATGTTGTAGCTTAGATGGATAAGGACAAAGGATAGATTTAGAAGATGCAAAGGGATAGTGGGAAGGGATATCAACATCTTTAGAATGAGCAACATGGTCAAAGCCATCAATAGACTCATGAGTACCTTTGATAGGAACAACATTTTTAATAGTAGCACTTGAAGCTTGAGCACAATTTTGAAGTGGATATGGAGAAGTAGAACATGAGGGGATGCTTTGATCTTGACAAGTAGCCTTGGATAGCATATGAAGAGAACTTTTGTCATAATTTTCAGTAAGCTCAAGGGAGATAATGGAAGTGGTATCTTCATCATACTTATGAGGTGGACAAGTTATAGGATATGGAGGGGAAAAATCTTGGAAGATATGAAAGGGTGCTTGATCTTGATCTTTCTTGACATTTCTAGCTTTTTCTTTTTGAGATTCCTCTTGACATGGAGCCACTTCTAAGGAAAAGGGAGAATGAAGAGTGAATAGAGTAGTGCTTGGATTAGACATATTAGTGCATGAAGGTTGAGGATGTTTAGGATTAGTAGCATGGAAAAGGTTTGTAGCCAAGTGAAGGTTAGCTTGAGTTTCTTTTAGAGGTAGCCCTTGAGGATACATGTAGTCAATGTGGAAAGCATTAGGTTCTTTATTTGATGGAGGCATGTTGGAAAGCTTTGAAGTGTTGGGAGATGCACGAGTGTTGGAAGAAGTGGAGGTATCAAGGAAACCATCACTAGACATAGGTTCATTAATATGATCTTTCTCAAGAAAAGTATCCTCATCACATGAATCATTAGAGGTATCAATAATTCCATTATCAATAAGATCTTGGATTTTGTATTTTAGCTCAATGCAATTTGAAGTACTATGCTCATTATGTTGATGATAAGCACAATAGATTTCAAAGAATGGGTTTCCATATGAGCTAGACTTAGGTAACATGATGATTTTATTGCTAAGAAGTTTTTGCAATGTGTCATCATAAGAATCTTCTAAGGGAGCAAAAGTTCTATTAGAAGTTTGTCTACAGTCCTTTGGTTGTTTCTCAAGTGAATAGAATGCATCCATGTCTTCATTATTATCTTGGTCAAAGATAGGTCCATCATGAAATTTTGGCATAGGCTCAAAGGAGGTATCACTTTCTTGTTCTCTAAAGAGGTCTTTAGATCTAGAAGATGAAGAAATTTGATGTCTTGAAGTAGAGCATGTAGACCTAGAAGAAGAGGATGACCTCAAAGAAGGTGACTCACATGCATGTAAAGATCTTAAAGAATATTCATGTAATGATGCAATCTTCTCCTCTAACTTTTTCTCAAGTTTAGACTTCATTTCTATCATGCGCTTAGAGAGATGAAGGTAAGAAAGATCATTTGTCTCTTCTAGTTCTTTGTATTGTGCATATAGATCTTGAAATTCTTTAGTGACATGGAGGATATCATGATCATCTAGATTCGGTTGAATTTTGGTAGCACAAGGTTTAGATCCCATAGTTTTAGATGCAAAGCCAAGCATAAAAGAGCCTAGAAGATAACTTGATGTTGAAACTATAGGAGCTAGAGTGTTCACTTGCCAAGGTAGTAGAGAGAGATTAAAGTGACTTTTTAAACAATATGTCCAAGAAACTTATGACATGAATGACTCAAGTCAATAGCTAGGCAAGATGCCCAAATAGCCAAATAGATAGAGCAAGTAGGGTGACAAGTGAACAACTTTCCCAACCCAAGAGTGTAGTCAAGAAATCAAGGCAACCATTTTAGCAAAAGGATAACTAGCAAGCATGCATATACCATGAAGACAAAAAGACCAAGAGTACTAAGACCAAAGAGCCACTTTAAGCATGTTTAAGCACTAGAGACATAACAAATCATAGCCAAATGATGAAAACCCCCTTAGTAAGTAACACAAGAAAATGTTTGCACTTGATGTTTTGACTTGGTTGACAAAGTTTGACAATAATTGATAGCATAGCAAGTTTTATGTTCAAAAGCAATTTCTTTCCAAGAAAGATAGTGACACATAGAGTAGTTTTCAAACAATCAAGCAAGGGACAAAGAAACCTTGCATGATACAAGCATATCTGAGGTCTCAAAAGAATTCTTTAGAATTATCGTCATGTGTATGTTCAAAAGATTTTCATAGGTCTAGCACATTCAAGAACACATCAAGCAATATCTACCTAAAAGTCATGGTTCATTACTCAACAACTTGGCCCATGCTTGATGCTCCTTTGCCTCACACCAAGTGGTTTCCCACAAGAGATATTGGCTTTGTCATGAAAATGCCATAAGCATAACCAAGGGAACACATATGGTTAGTGTAAAATCTTGGGGTGATCCGGGTAGTCCACTAGGGTCGATCATTGCACCAAGAAGTTGAGTGGCTAAAAAATGTAGTTACTAACTTAGGGTTTTTAGATCAGGCTTCTGTTCATAGTGTTCCTCTTGCTCCCAATTACAGGACACCTCACCTTGCGATGAGTAACCGATCTCGTGATCACAAGAGTACCTTAAGCATTCTTTCCTAGTGATCTCCCTATGGTCAAAATCCCATAAGCAATCACACTAGGTGAAGACAAACACTACGTCTACCAAATTTTTGTGTCCTTGGTACCCTTGAGTTTATAGTGGGTTGGAAGAGCCAGGTAATTGGCTTGTCCCCACTTGGGTCGTTCCTCTTAGGTTGTCTGAGAGCAGGCCCTCTAAAGGATTCTAACTACACATAGTGGATCAACTTTTGGAAGTCAAGATTTCTGGTTCACCAAAAGGGTGAAGAGCATACTCTCCTATTCCATTTTTTTTCTTCCAAACACGCCAAGAAGATTCAGTTACCCCTTGCTTTTGAAACCAAATGGCAAGTCAAAATTTCTGATTCACCACAAGGGTGAAGAGCATACTCTCCTATTACCAAAAGACTCCAATCACAAGTTTTATGTGCCTATAGAAAATGAACAATTAGTCAATGCCACACATGAAAACAAAAAAGTAACAAATTTTGGGTTTTTATGCTTTGGGCAGCCCTGCAAACAATGTTAGTAGCCCTTGCGCATTTGAAGCTTTGACATGCGTTCTTTTTATGCAATCTTTCAATTTTTTTTCATAAGGATGGCAACTTGTAATCACAACTTGTTAGCACCAAAAGTTAGTGTGAAATAACATAAAAATCTGCAATAAAAAGGGGTGAGTTGCCTCAAAAATTCAATTTATCTTCCAACCAAGTGCATGCAAAGAAAGTGCAAGTTAATCACAAATGCTCTCATTTTTACTCTTTGATTTTGACCAAGTCAACAAGATTGGACTTTTTTGCTATGATTTCATATCCAAAAATAAAAATGAAAAGAAGAGACCCCTATTAAAAATCAGAGAGCTTTCCAAAAATGCAAGAAATTTAAAAAAATATCTTCATTTGTGCTCTAGAGATCAATTTTGTCAAAATAGGCCAAATTTATCAAATCGAGTTTTTGATCCTTAATACCACCTCAAAATTCAAAACAAAAAGAAAGAACCCCCATTAGAATTGAAAACCCTTTCTGGAAATGTAATTTTTTCTAAAAACGACACTGATGTGCGACCACAAACAACTTTTTATGAAAAAAAAGAAAATATCATAACTTTCGTAAATCATAGCAAAATGCTCTGAAAATTAGACTGAAACATTTTGGATACATACCAAATCTAGAGAAATACTTTTAGAATAAAAATCCAAGTGGTTTAAAAGATACGATCAAATCTTTAAATCAACTAGATTTTTAGCCTTCAAACCAATCTACTTATGGGTTGGCCTTAAAATCAAAGTGATAATCCTACAAAAGCACTTAATTAGATCCAATATGCTGCTGTAAAAAACTAGAGATGAAAACTAAAAGCAAATGGAGCTAGAAACTTGATTCAAGCCCCACAGTGAGCACCAAAAATGTACACTAGAAATGTGTCCGACTCTAAACCCTTCTATCCAAACGATTTCATGAGTTTGAAATGCTTGGATGCTGGCTTAGAGCTCCCTATCCATGGAGTGCAAGAGAGTGTATTTCAAGTTCAAGGGATCTCAGATGAGCCTTAGAGATACTCTTCTTTCTAGTAAACCATGCAATGGGAGGTTCCAAAGACAAGATGCAAGAATGCAAATGTCCCAAGGAGTTCCTCAAGAATGCAATGCATCTAAAGATTAAACTAGAATGAATATGAAAAGTGCAGCTATTCTAAGCATGGATGAGAGTGTTACAATTCAAATATTAAGCTATGTGAGATAGATTATTGCAAAATAGAAGCTAAACTAAGATGCAACATGAATCTAAGCTAAAATGCTATGGTATGAGAGAATGTAGACAAGAAATAGAAGTTCTCCACAAAGCTCCAAAGAAACCTGTTAGAAAACCTACAGCATAACAATATTCAAAATGAGGATGGATTTGAGGAAGAAAGCTCTCTCCCTTTTAAATTTGTACAGACGGTAGAGATCAAGATGAAGATGGTGGATGATCAACGGTGGAATTTGAAAAGAGGAGTGATCCATGTGCACACACAAGTCAACCAATAGAATATAAGTTGACTTGTCACATAAGACAAAAGTCTCACAAGCCTTTTCTTTTAATTGTAAAATAGAAAAAGGACTTTATGTGTGCACTTTAAGTGGGTTAGAAGAATGGGGTCTTTTATTTAATTAAAAGGGGACATGTTCTTTTAATCAAATAATGAACTTAGGATAGCATACTCAAACTATAGGTTATAATCAAATAAATTGATTATTAGCAATTTGGTTTAGGTAAATGTTTAAATTAATTCAGCCAAAATGTTGAAAAGGGGGCTAATAGTCTAAATGACCATTTTTAGGTGATTACAGAATGCACCTAGGTTGGTGTGGGGACCACTATCCCTTTCCACACCTTGTCTCTTGATTACTTTTCTTGCACTTAGTCGCTTAGTTATATGTGTTCCCATAGTGTTAAGTCTACTTTTTTTTTTGAATTATTTACTTCCATTTTATGTTAGTTCATCCTATTAGTTTATAGTAAATTTATTTTGTTTTGTTTTATGCTTACATATAGGAGCTTTTCCATACTCACAAACCTATACTTAGGGCATAATGTTGTATAGTGTTCTTGATGTGAGTAGCCATATTTTATTTATAATAGTTTTTTCCTAGCCATTTATATATAAATGATTCATTTGTTAGTGTCCTATAGTAAGGATCTTAAGTATATTGTTCTAAATTTTATATTGGTCTGTAATAGGCATGGATTAATTTTCACACTCTCATAAATTTTCTAGAGAATGAAAAGTGTAGCTATAGGAAGGTAAAATTTAGTTTCAAGAGATTTATTCAAGATATTTCTTTTAGAAGACCACAATGATGAAATGCCAATGATTTGACTCAACCTCCCTACCAATTTTAACTTTGAAGTGGAAATTACTATAGCATTTGGGTAAAAGCACAAACTTGTGCCACCTTTTATAAAGAAACGTGATATTAGAATGTGACAGTTCAACATTAGTGACAAAAAAAATGGTATTTGTGTTTAAAATATGAAGATGATGTAAAATGATGAAATGTGTAGAATTGGATGAATTTTATGCCTATAATTTTTATAAATTTTTAAAGTAAGAATTTATTTTATTTTATTTTATTTTGAAGTCCCTTTTTTAACTGTAAAAAATATAGGGTGTGCTTCCCATCAAACAAGTATATGCAAATCATCTTTTTTGGTTTTGATTTGAAAATATCTTATAGATGACATGTATAGCTAGTGCACAAAAAAAGAAATAATTATTTTTGATGTATATTTTATTTTTTATAAGTACTCAAGTTCGACCTTATTAGAATCCAACAATTTTTTCCTCTCGTCAAAAATTTCCTATCAAATCTATACCTTCTTGAAAAAAATTACATGTTCATGAAGAGGATTCTCTCCTCTAGAGATAAATATAATTTTTTAAATTTTTTGATATGATTTAATTTTTTTTTCCTTTTTTGAGCGAGGATCTTTTGAAATGTTGAAATATTGACTTATAATAATTTGATATTATAACATATTATAACTAATCAAAACACTCAAAAATTTATATAATGATGATATTGAATCTGAGATCTATAAAAGGGTATTTTTAGTTTTTGAAAAAAATTGAGTTTTGATAGAGAAATGAGATTTGACCAAAACAGGTTTTGGTATCACAAACCATGACACAGATCTATGCTTTTACCCATTTATCTCATCTAAGGAGCTATTAGAACTTGGAATACAAATGGATCAATGTTCATGCATATAAAATGACTATCAAAACATAATAATTTTTCTTCCATTTTATTGAATGCATAACCGATAAACTTTTAACAATGCAATCATCTATGTTTCGATTTAAATCAACTATATCAAGAGAATATATATATCAACTATGAACTATTCTACTAAATGATTTATAATTAACATAAGAGGTAGGGTCTTATTACATGACTTTTGCATAATACATCAAATCATATATTTTGAAACTTATAATGAATATTCCTTGCAAAGGCGACTTTGTTCAGTTTTTTGAAGTTCACAATTTCAACAATATGCAATAATTATGTGAAAATTTTACTTTACATCACATTAAAAAAAAATGGATAGTTGACATCCCAACACATTTTTTGATAATATGAGAAGATTAATCTCTCTACACACTTGATTTTTCAACATTTTCAACGGTAAAACCCTAATATCTTCAAGGAATCTATCTTTACAAAACTTGTACACGCCCACACAAACTAGGAACCATGGAGGTTCACCTCCCATCCTAGGCTTCCATGAAGCCACCTAATGAGCAGTGGAAAGAAGGTCCAAATAGGATACACACACTCATCACTTGCTAATGTAGGAAACTCACCACATAACACCAAACAATCCCTTCCACGGCTTGCACATTGATTCACCATTGGAATCATAAAATATTGGGTGAAGGTGGGCTCTTCAAGGAGGAGATTTTCCATCTCAATACAATTTACACACATAGAATTTTACCATGACTTTAAAAGGCTTTCATCATCCATGCTTCTCTCCTCAATTTCTACTTATCACCCTCAAATTCATATCTCCACTGATCACCCCCAAATCACAATATCAAGACAATGGCTTCAATGGAGCCCATACTCCATGAAATCTTTCCCCCTTCTCTCCAAGGTAAGAGGCTCTCTGCTACATTGTTGAGCCCAACTAACCCCTTCACCCAAGGCTTCTCTTCCCTCCCAAGGGTGAGTGAAGCCTTCACACCCATGATCACATTCAACATTCAAATCCAAAACAAGAAAATCAAGAAAGAAAGCCAAAAAATTTACATGAAACACACTACACATTCGCATTGCCACAACTCAATACCAAAATATACAATACAAAGATTCATTGCACAATGCATGATTCCATGACACATGCTCCATGCTTGTAGATTAATTATGGAATACTAAAACAAAGAAAATGAGCACGGTTTTGAATCACCAACCTTGGTCCAAGCTAAAGGAAATGATAGTTGTTGTAGAGTTCCCTTAATCTACTTCCAAAACCTAATTGTCTCAAAACTTAGAGAGTGGGCAAACACCCCACTATTTTGTTGAAGACTCTCTAATAAGGCCTTCTCACTAGCTATTTTAGCAAGGACACCGAGGCACTTCCTCTTACAAAATTGTCTCCCTCTAAATTTTCTATATTTGACTTAGTCAAAACATGGGAGAAAACACTTGTGACAACTGTAATTTCGAATTGATGGAAGAATGCATTTGTAAAGGGGCACCTTAGGCTATCCAAGCACTAAAATGATCAAAATTAGGTCCCTAACATGTTATACTATCATATGAGAAACTCATTTTCACATAAGAGACATTTTGGGACCACCTAATGACCCCTCAACACCCTAGTAAAGTCCAATTTCGAATTTCCTTTGATTGTGACCCATCCTATCCCTTGTCAAGTGAATTTACTTTCTCATTAGAAAGTTAATTAATTTTAGGGTAAGATGCCACTATAACCAAAACCCTAGATGACATTTTATTGCATCAAAATCCATAGGTGTTAAGTGACATATAAAAGCACATTCCACATCACCATGACATGTCCCTAATGAATATTTATGATTAAATGCTTCCACATACAAGAAAACTTACATTTATGAAATAAAATACATCACAATGAGGCTTTCGAATCTTCCAAAGATTTTCCTTAGTTAAACTATGTTCACATAGGTTTGGAAATTGTTTCCCCCAAGAATTTCCATGGTTCCACTTCCTACACATTAATCTTGAGCATCTGTAGTCCAAGGAGGTCATATAAAATATATATCATAAATGCATATAATTTCAAATAAATCATTCAAGATGTTAGAATATCAAATTTGCATATCATAAACCATCATAATCAAATTAACATCTATCTAAATATCATTTTAAATCATGAATCATCTTAATCAAATTAACATTTTGCATTACATAAAAAAATATAATTTCTATCTTGTCATAATGTTTCATCCATATGCATTACATCATCCCATACACAATATCAAGTTCTTAGTACATATCATAAATGCAAAAGACTACTGAAATGTCAAAATCAATAGATAAAATAAAACACCATTTGTCTAAGTCTCAAATAAGTGTGAAAATATCAATGTCTTGAATATCAAAATGCAAGTAATAATTTCTATGCTATGGTGGGTCAAGGTAAGGCCTCACATCCTCCCTGCAAGCATGAACCTCCTCCTAGAGTTCATCAATAGGGGCATGGGTACTAATATTTCATCTATGCATAAAGTCATGACCTCATCATAATAATCCCACTAGATTCTAACCTAGTTCAGCTATTTTCATGAAAGTCTGAGGATCTATCAAAACAAAAGGTGATTGAGTTTAAGTTTCCTACTACAAATACCTCATGGGCCTTGTTTAAGTTTCCTACTATGGATTCTAAAGTGGCCCCATATCAGCTACCTCCTATTAGAACTTGTGGGCACTCTCTCACTAGATGACCCATATTAACACAAGTGTAACATGGCCCTCGAGTATGAATCTAATCTTCCTATTGGTTCAAGTTGGTTGTTCATAAATATTTGGCATCCACTCTTTCAATGTAGGGCTAGTGTCTCATTGGAACCCCTGTTGTGTCTATGTAACCTTAGAGGACCCTACTAAGTAGTTACAATTTCTCTTCCAATGGGGCCTCTGAGGTCTTGTCTATTGAGGAGGATCTTGGCTATGAGACTGACCCCAAAACTCTTGTTTATTAAAAACATCTTTAGAAACCAAAGCTACCTCAACTGCCTCTCTAAAGGTGTTAGGAAAGACCAAGCATACTAAATTCTAAAGGGACAAGTTAAGAGCCTTGGTGAATTGATAGATCCATAGCCTCTCATCCTTCATGTACTTGACACAAGGAAGGAGTTATTGAAATCTTCTCTCATATTAGGCTACAGTAAGGCCCTTCTACTAGAGGTCATGGAACTCCTCAATTTGACTCTATTTGAAATGCTCTAAAAGATACCTATCTCTAAACCTAGCCACAAATGCTTCCTAAGTAAGTGTGTCTACTCTAAGTACTCTACCTATGGTCTCCTCCTATTTCCACCAATTGGAAGCATTGTCTCATAATAAGTGGATAACAAGTCAAGTATTTAGATTGCTCCCATATGGCCACAAACTAAAGCACCTCTCTAAGATTTATAACCATGCCTCTACCTATGTACCATCTATGGTTCTAGTGAAAATATGTGGTTTGAATTGGATCAAATCCATAATCTCATTTCCTATGTCTCTGGTTTCTTTGACTACTACTGGTGGCTCTATGACTAGTGGTGGATCAATCTAATGAACTAAGGCCTCTTCATGGTTACCTTGTCCTTTTTCTTGTTTTCAACTCTATGCTTACCCACTCCTTGTTGTTCAGGCTATAGAACTACAGACAGCATCCTTTCTTGCTCAATCCCAATAAGGTTCTAAATGGTTGTGAATAACTGCTTTAAGTTTTGAGGTTGTTCAAGTGGAGGTCCACCAATTCCCTGTTCTTCCCCTCTAGATGCCACTTGCTCCCCACTAGGTCTTCTAGCCCTCTGACAACCATTACGAGTAACAACAAGAATCCTATAAACAAGTTTCAGTTTTAGTGAGTTAAGCTTAATGGATTAGGCACTAGTGTTGTAACCAAATGCTCCGATACTAGAATGTCATGCCCTGAATTTAACAAGGTAAAATATAGCCAACAAATTTTTTTATTTGAAAGATAATCAAGGGATACTACACATGTATCTATGTATAATAGATATACTCTATTGAACTACATAATGATTGAAAATCTACAATTCATGTTTCTTAAGGACATTAGAGTATCACTGATTTGATCATGGGTAGGAGGTAATACTTAGCAACTTTTAGGTATATTGATACTCTAACTAGACCTTAGGTGTTAGGGCTAGGATGCTAGTATTCCAAGATAAATTTTAGGGATATATTTTTGTTAGATATCAGCATCTCTAATTTTATTCTATTTCAATTTATTTTGTTTTGGAATATAAACTAGGTTACCGAGTAAGACCTAGCATAGGAGGCGTACATGTGACATTATTAGGTTGCAATAAAGTGTTAATAAATTAATTACTATTATTTCATTATATATATATATATATATATATATATATATATATATATATATATATATATATATATATATATATAGACATGCATAGGGTTCCTTCGAGTAGATATTGACTAGCTACTCTTTGTTATCCTTTATGGGAGTTTGACTACTTGGATCATCCTCATATCGAGACAACATGTCAACAAGTTATATAGGTTAGATGTATCCCTAACTCATGAAAATAACAATGCATTCAAATTTGTCACTTCTGTATATTTATAAAGTTAATTATTTTAATGATTATTATATTGTCCCCTTCCATTTAACATCTTCATTAGTGCTCAATTACAATGCATTCATAAAATTTCTTTTCCCACTACAATGTGTCCTACATATTGCACAACCTCTCCTATTTAATATTTGTGTACGTAATTTTGATATTATGTAGATTATTTAGTAGGATATTCATTCCAAATGTATTTTTCATACATACCACTCTTTATTTATTTTATTTTAATTATTTTTAATTACTATTTTTGAATTATTTTATTTACTAATTAATTATTAGATTAAGATATCATATAATCCTAAATCCTCCACCCCTAATAATCATCTTAACTTTCTCTACTAACACATGCCTTCATTATTATGGATTCATTGCTAGCTTTCTTCTCATTCACAATTAAATATATTAACTAACTTACAAGTTTATTTCAATTCGAACAAATTTTCTACTAATTTGCTAATGGAAGGATAACTTAAATTTTATATTAAGACTATATTTATATACTCTTAATGTATTCAATTGCAAATAGAATAAAAAGAATATATATAGTATTTAATATATTTTTATATATTAAGAACATATAATAATATTATTACTAAACATATATATTAACTAACACTTACTTAAAATACATAGTGGATGTCAAAATATAAATATATTAATATATAATTACTAAATTACACATTAGTTTTAATTTCTATATAGCCACTACTTAACAACTACTCATACATATAATATTAAAGAACTTACTATTTAGTAATCATTGAAATTATTACTAACTCATCCATAAGCTAATTTATAATTTACCAAATTCTAACTAAAATGTCTATACATCTAAAACCTCTTGACCTAAAACTATACTACAGTAGAATATTATAACTCCTTAAATCACCTAATTTTCCCTCACTAGAAGGTAGGTGTCAATTCCTATTAATCTACCCCATAATATGGTTGCACTCGGTCTTATGGCACCTAACTACTAGGCATCAGGTTCCTAACCACCACACTCCCTTTCCTAGACTCCTATGCTATCTATGGAAATGTCCTGTCTCCTTTCAATGAGTGGAGGCACTTAGGGAGGGAATTTTGAAATTTGTCAATTTCAAACACATCTGTTCACCTTGGTCAAAATACCTTTTCACTTAGACATGCACTAAGAGAGGTTTTTGTGAGGGTGAATGTGCCTAGGTTGGTGTTGGGATCTCTATCCCTTTCCACATCTTGTCTTTGTATTACTTGTCTTAGGCTTAGATTCATAGTTACATGTGCTCCCATTGTTTTAAATCTACTTTCTTTTTTTTAAATTATTTACTTCCATATTATGTTATTTCATCCTATTAGTTAATAGTAAATTTGGGATGGATGGTTTATTTTATTTTTCTTTATCCTTGCATATAGGAGCTTTTCCATACTCACAGAGCCATACTTAGGGCATAATGTTATATAGTGTTCTTGATGTGAGTAGCCATATTATATTTATATTAGTTTGTTCCTAGAAATTTACATAGAAATGACTAATTAGTTAGTGTCCTATACTAAGCATTTTAGGTATATTCCTTCTAAATTTTATATTGGTCAATAATAGTCATGGATTAATTTTCACACTCTCATTCAGTTTCTAGAGAATGAAAAGTGTAGCTATAGGAAGGTGAAATTTGGTGTCAAGAGTTTTATTCTACATATTTCTTTTAGAAGACCACAATCATGAAATGCCAATGATTTGACTCAACTTCCCTACCAATCTTAATTTGCAAGTGGACATTACTATAGCATTTATCTCATCTAAGGAGCTATTAGAACTTGGAATAGAAATGGATTAATGTTCATGCATATACAATGACTATCAAAATAATAATCCCTCTTCCATTTTATTGAATACATAACCTATAAACTTACTATGCAATCATCTATGTTTTGATTTAAATGAACTATATCAAGAGAATATATATATATATATATATATATATATATATATATATATATATATATATATATATATATAATGAACTATTCTACTAAATTATTTATAATTAACATAGGAAGGAGGATCTCATTACATGACTTCTTCATAATCCATCAAATCGTTGTGAAACTCATAATGAATATTCCTTTCAAAGGCTACTTTGTTCAGTTTTCTCAACTTCAAAATTTCAACATTATTCAATAATGTGAAATATTCATTTTACATCACATTGAAACAAAATGGAGACATAACATCACAACACATTTTTTGATAATATGAGAAGATTGATCTCTCTACACACTTAATTTTTCAACATTGTCAAGGGTAAAACATTAATATCTTCAAGGAATCCATCTTCACAAAACTTGTACACACACAAACTAGGAACAATAGAGGCTCACGTCCCATCCTAGGCTTCTTTGAAGCCACCTAGGGAGCAATGAAAACAAAGTCCAAATAGGATACACACTACATAACATCAAACAATACCTTCCATGGCTTGCACATTGATTCACCATTGGAATCATAAAACATTGGGTGAAGGTGGGCTCTTCAAACAAGAGATTTTCCATGTCAATACAATTTATACACATAGAATTTCACCATGCCTTTACAAGGCTTGCATCATTCATGCTTCTCTCTGCAATTTCTACTTATCACCCCCAAATCACAATATCAAGACAATGGCTTCAATGGAGGCCATACTCCATGAAAATTTTCCCCCTTTTCTCCAAGAGAAGAGGCTCTCTACTACATTGTTGAGCCCAACTAACCCCTTCACCCAAGGCTTCTCTTCTCTCCCCCAAGGGTGAGTGAAGCCTTCACACCCATGATCACATTCAACATTTAAATCCAAAAGAAGAAAATAAAGAAAGAAAGCCAAGAAATATACATGAAATGCAATACACATTCACATTTCCACAACTCAATACCAGAATCTACAATACAAAGATTCATCATAAAATGCATGATTCCATGGCACATACTCCATGCTTGTAAATTAATTATACAATACTAAAAGAAAGAAAGTGAACATGGTATTGAATCACCAACCTTGGTCCGAGCTAAAGGAAATGCTAGTTGTTGTAGATCTCCCTTAATCTCCCTCCAAAACCTAATTGTCTCTAAACTAAGAGAGTGGGTGAACATCCAACTATTTTATCCAAGACTCTCTAATAAGGCCCTCTTAGTAACTATTTTAACAAAGACCCCAAGCCACTTCTTCTTACAAACTTGTCTCCTTCTAAATTTTCTATATTTGACTTAATGGAAATATGGGAGAAAACACATGTGACAACTAAAATTTCAAATTGATGGAAGAATGCATGGGTAAAGGGGCACCCTAGGCTATCCAGGTACTAACATGAGAAAAATTAGGTCCCTAACATGTTATAGTATTATATGGAAAAATTCATTTTCACATAACAGACATTTTAGGACTATAGAAGTTGATGAAAACCAACTTCACAGTGTGCCAAGATCACTTGCATGCAAATAACCCACTAAAGAGAAACAAAAGAAGGAAGGAAAAAGAGCTTGAAGAAACTCAACAAAGTGAGAAAATATATTGCAATAATGAGAAAATGAAATTTCTATCTAAAAATACAATGAGAGAGCATGAATATAAAGGACTCAAGAAAGCTTCTAGAACAAGCTAGAAAGTGATAGGAGGTAAGTGTGACAACTAAGCATATGTCCACAAAAGGTGAATTACCCTCCATGTAGGTGAGATGATAAGTATGATTAGGTAGGAACAAACTCTAGTGTTGTCAACAACTCCTAGATTACAACTAATATCTAAATGCATTTATGTAAGTAAACTTAAGTAAAGCGTAAATAATTAATAATTAATTATTTACTCTAATACCCCCCTTTAAGTGCAACTTAGGGGAATGTACTTAATCTTACAAAAATATAAGATGAAATGCATAATGGGTCCCAACAAAAAGGCCAAGAAAGGTATCCATGTACAAATGCATAAGAAATGCAACCTCAAAAAATAGGGAAAGAGAGAAAACCCCATGGGAAAAACCCTCCCCCAAAAGAGGTAAGAACCAACATGCTAGAAATCATGAAGGAAGGAAGGCCTCAACAAGACCCCCCAAGGATAACTTTCATAACCCCAAGCATAGACTGCAACTAAAGATAGCATGGCATTGCAAAAGGTTTGGTGAAGATGTTAGAAACTTGTGCATTAGTAGGAATGTATTCCAAAGAGATAACACCATCCTGAATCAGTTGGTGGATGAAGTACATATGAAACTCAATATATTTGGTGTGTTTACACTCCACCAAATTTCAAGAAATATGAATGACACTTTGATTAACACACCAAAAAATAGTGGGATGATTAGGAGAAAAACCAAGCTTAGTCATCAATTGTCTAATTCATAAGATCTCCTGACTAGCAAGAACTACTACCCTATACTTAGCCTCTATAGATGAAAGTGTGCAAGAATGTTGCCTCTTGCATGACCATGTGATAGGACCAATGCCAAGAAAAAACACAAATCCAAAAGTAGACTTATGATCATCAACATCACTAGCCCAATCAAGTTAGTGTAGCTAATAATATGAGGAGTCCATGATGTGTAATGAATACCATGTAGAAGTTTTCCCTAAATGTATCTCAAAATATGCCTAGAAACTTGACAATGTCTCTCATGAGGCTCTTGGGATAACCGAGGCACAAGACCTACTACAAGGGAGAGATCAGGATGAGTGTGTGTCAGGTACAACAAGCTGCCAACCAACTGCTCGTACAAAATAACATCCACTAAAGGTGAAGAGTAGGAGGTAGACAAAGTGACACCTGACTGAAAAGGTGTTGGAGCAAGCTTGCAATCAAGCATGTCAAGAGCATACTTCTACTAAGAAAGCCCAAGAAAATAGTGCAAGAAGCCAAGATTAGTCATCTCAAATTGGTCCATCAATGCATGTTAAACATCCTAAAGCGTAGATGATGAACTATCTATGATGATAAGATCATCAACATAGAGGACAAGAATCAAAGTCTCATCTCCAAGACACTGAATGTACACTATAGGATCAGGATGGTAGCGAGTGAAGCCTATAGAAAGTAGAAAAGAGTCCATCTTCTCATACCAACCTAAGGGGGCTATTTGAGACCACACAATGAGTGATGAAATATGCAAACCAAGGAGGAATCCTACACAAATCCTTGAGGCTACTCCATGTAAATTTCCTCAGTGAGATTACTATGAATGAAAGCACTCTTCACATCCATCTAAAAAATATTGCCATCCCTGTGTAGCTAGAAGGGATAAGACAAGGTGGACAGAATTCATCTTGGTGACAAGGGAAAATGTCTTGGTGTAATCAATATCCTCAACTACTAAAAAACCCTTCACAACAAGATGAGCCTTATGCTTATCAGTTGAACCATTAATAAAAAACTTAGTATGATAGATCCATTTGCATTGCACTATCTTTCTTCCCTCGAGAAGAGTACAAAGATCCCAAGTGTGATTCTTCATCAAAGAAGAATATTCCTCCTCCATGGAACTATCCCACTCTGAATGTCATATCACTACTACAAATGTTTGAGGATCATCACAAATAGCATGACTGACAAGACTAGAACCTTTTGTATGAGAACAAGTGTGATAGAAAGTGGAAGGGTCACCAACTAAAGATCTTGCAATCTCAACTATAGCCCAAGCCCATTTAGGCATCTGTGGAGGATCCTATGGTGGAGGTAAATGGGGATCACCAAGGTCATCATCATCATCATCCAAAAAATATACTAGAAGAGAGGAGGGAGTAGTAGTAAGTGAAGTAGTTGCTAGAGGTAGAGTATGAACTATAGGAAGGCTCTCATCAAATTGGACATTGTGTCAAAATAGACCCTCTCTAGAATCAGGATCAAAAAACCTATATGCCTTAACATCTTTGTAGTAGCTAACTAAAATGAGTGGTTGGCTCTTCCATTCCATTGCTTTCCTCTAAGCATCAGGTACAAATGCCCATGTTTCACTCCCAAAAACTCAGAATGATGATACATCAGGCTTGACATGAGACCAAGCCTCCTCAAGAGTCATATGTCAAACTACCTTGTTAGACATCTAATTTTGAATATAATTGGCACAATTGAATGCCTCTACCCAAAAACACAAATTCATGGACCTAGACTAAATCATATAATTATCCATCTCCCAAAGTGTTCTATTCTTTCTCTAAGCCACATCATTCTACTAAGGGGTGTAGAGCATTGAAAACTGATGCTAAAGTCCATGTTCAAAACAAAAATCCTTAAAATCTTGGTTCATGTGCTCACCCTATTATCCATGCATATCTACCAAATAGAAAGACTAGACTACTTCTCTACAAATTTCTTGAAGACTTGAAACAAATCAAAGACATTAGACTTGTACTTGAGAAAGTACACCAATGTGCATTTGGAGAAGTCATTAATGAATGTAAGCACATATTTGGTACTGAAAAAAGTAGTAGGAAATGACATGAGGTCACTATGAATCAACTTGAAAGGCACCAAAGAAGAAGTGGCTCATCCATGTGGAAAAGAATTCCTATGTTGCTTGCCAAGTGCACAACCCTAAAAAACACCATATGTATAGGAAATTTAGAGAAGCCCAAGAAAAAGTTCTTGTGTACTCATCTACTAAAGATACATGTGCAACAATACCTAAACCTATATCATCAAAAGACTCAAATCCATCAAATTTGTTAAGGAAAGATGTAGAGTCAATACTTCCAGTATCCACAACCATCTCAAAATTGTGTAAGTCCTAAATAACCACATCATGTGGTGAGAACTCAACTATCTTACTAGATCCAGAGTGGCAAATCTAATAGATGGACAAGAGGTTCATGAAAATGTTAGGGGCATTAAGAACATCGTAAAGAGAGCCCTTGGCTAGTGCAATAGAACCAAAACCCATAACTACAATTTGTGATGAGTTCCCAATAGCAATTTGTGAGGTAGCACAAGGAGCAAGTGAGGTGATCAAATACAAAGTGTTTGTCACATGGTGAGAGGTGCCAGAATCAAGAAACTAGGTGGGCCCAAAAGTTTTAGCTTGAGCAAAAAGAGCATGACCTTTCCCTATAGGGGGTATGAAGACATAGGAGTTAAAATATGATGCTCTTGCATGGCTTCCTCTAAAGCCTCCAAATGCTTCCAACACCTAGAAATAGGATGTCCAGCCTTGCCACAAAAATTTAGGTCTCACTTGATTTCTTCTTTGCCTTGGAGGTAGAATCAGGAGACTTTGAAGAATCTTTACCCTTAGGAGGGTTAGCTAGAGGTTTAGTATTAGTTCTTGGTGTATCTTTCTTCAATTTTTCTTTCTGCTTTGATTTCCCCTTAGAATTTTGAGCAACCAATGCTTGGCTAGAAGAGCTAGAGGCATCCACCTATTGGATCTTTGCCTGTTCCCATGTCAATTAATCACAAAATATCTCAAATGAAGGCATCCTATGTCTATCACCCAAGGCATCCATAGTGGAGTACAAAGTGGAAGAGAAGATTTGATACTATCCTCACAACTTTGAGAGTATCAAAAAGATACACTCATCATCTTTTTTTTTTTCCCCACATCCCTGCAAAATTGTACGTAGATATTTGAACTTCATCAAGAAGTCTTCAATAGTGGGAAATATATCTAGTATTAAAGAGGTCAACTTTGCATCAAGCCATAGTGCCCATAACTCATTTACTGTGCCAAACAATATTTAGAATTTGGTCCAAATAGCCCACAGAGTGGTCAAACCATCCAAGTGAAATTGAAGACTATCTAAGATATTCAGTGTAATTAATTCCATGGCCTCATCCATTTTGTTTCTGTGCTAAAGAACCTCATCAGTCATCATGGTGGCATGATTGATTGTGGTGCCACAGGGGTGGTGTCAAGGTGGTGTTGGAATGTTTTAATGGGAAGAGTGCTTTTGAGAGGGGGGGGGGGGGGGGTGTGAATTAGAAGAACTGGCCTTTTCTCTTGTTTTAAATCCTTAATAACATATAAATGAAATTAACATGCATGCATATAAACATTATACAATCATGAGAAGCAAACATGCATCACCACATAACACTTGAGATTTTGGTGACCCAGAAACCCTCCAAGAATAAGAAGGTAAAACTAGGGTGGGGATGATACCTACAAAATTAATGCAATAATTGATTTGAACCACTTCTAATGGTTTTCCCTATTAAAGGCTTTACACACTTTCAGATGTGACCTATTGAAAGGATCTACAAACACTTTACATGAAGTGTCACCCTATTAAAGGATTTAAATAAGGCTATTAAAACCACCTAACTCAATAGGATTTCAAAATTCCTAATACAATTGTGAGAGAGTATAAGAATAATACACTTGATTTAATGCAATCTCTAATGCTGATCTCAGGCTCTTGATTTGCTCTTCTATAACTGATCTCTGCTAGATATGATCTTCTGATCAACTAGATGTGTAAATGTTGTCTTTTTAACTAAATCTTTGACACCAAATGTTCTACAATGACCTTAACAGGCTCTACTTTTCCTTCTTTTTTTTTCTCTCTATTCAATGGCATCAATAATCCCTTATATGGATTAGTTGTTCGTTATGCATCCTTGATTCAAGTGTTCCCGCTCAAATCCTTGAAATTTACCCATTTGTTGCATGCTTATTCCTATTTTTTGATTGGCCACATGTAGAATGCATGGATAAGAGAAAAGATTATATCTTATCTCCTTATCCTGTTATGAGTCATGCATAACCATTTTACATCTTTGTTTGTGATCGCACAAACTTTCATGCTAATCTTGCATTGCTCAGCACATGAAGTAATACTAATGCTCAACACCATCTATTCTAGAGTGCTCAACATCCACTGTGTTTCCTGGATATTTGGCTCCTATAGAATTACTATGTCACTCAGCACCTATAGAATTCTTGTTTTACTCGGCACCTATTAACTTCCTATGTTACTTGGCACCTATTAACTTCCTATGTTACTCGGCACATATGGTGAAAAATGGTTAACTGTGTTGACACTCATTTGTCAATCTTACTTATTTGATCAATAGGTAGTGTCATGGCATTGCTGTGGTGACACAATGGCACTGCTATGGTTGCCACCCTTTTTATTTTTTTCTTGCCAAAAACATCCGTACAGTTAGTATGGCCTACCTGGGAGGGACAATTTTTCTTTCTTGAAGCTATAGTCACCAAAAATGAAAAGTTTTATATGAATCTTGAATGTAATGGGCCTTCTAAACTCAATTACAACCTCCATTTATTCCCAAAGGGCCCCAAAAAATTGCTCTTCCTCCCGATTGAAGAAAAGATCATAAACAAATTAGGGTTTGTGTCTCTAAATCGTGGCTTGAAAAATCCTTCAACAAAGAAGTTGTAGGGAGGCTTTGATACCATGTAGAATTTGATGAAAGCCAACTTTATAGTGTGCCAAGATCACCTGTATGCAAATAACTTTCTGAAGAGAAATTGAAGAAGGAAGGAACAAGAGATTGAAGCAACTATACAAATTGAGAAAATATATTGCAACAATAAGAAAACAAAATTGCTATGTTAAAATACAATGAGAGAGCCCGAATATAAAGGCCTCAAGAAATCTTCTAGAACAAGCTAGAAATTGGTAGGAGAAAAGTGTGACAACTAAGCATACGTCCATAAAAGGTGGATTACCCTCCATGTAGGTGAGAAGATAAGTATGATTGGGTAGGAACAAACTCTCATGTTTTAAACAACATGTCAACAACTCCTAGATGACAACTAATATCTAAATGCATTTATCAAAGTAAACTTAAGTAAAGTGTAAATAATTAATAAATAATTATTTACTCTAATAGGGACCACCTAATAACCCCTCAAAACCCTAGTCAAGTCCAATTTTAAATTTCCTTTGATTGTGACCCATCTTACCCCTTGTCAAGTGGGTTACTTACTCATTAGCAAGGTAATTAGTTTTAAGATAAAATGCTTCGATAATGAAAACCCTAGATGACATGTCATTGAACACAAAATCCACAAGTACCAAGTGAAACATAAAAGCAAATTCCCCATCACCATGACATGTACCTAATGAATTTTTATGATTAAACACTTCCACATGCAAGAAAAATTACATTTACGAAATAAAATACATCACAATGAGGCTTTTGAATCTTCAAAATATTTTCCTTGGTTAAACTATGTTCACATAGGTTTGGAAATTATTTCCCCCAAGAATTTTCATGGTTCCACTTCCTACACATTAAAATCGAGCATCAGTAGTCCAAGGAGGTCATATAAAATATATATCATAAATGCATATAATTTCAAATTTTACAAAATCCATATTAACATAATTCAAATCAAATATCCTTTTCTAATCATTTCAAATAAATCATTCAAGATGCTAGAATATCAAATCTGCATATCATCAACCATCATAATCAAATTAACATCTATCTACATATCATATTAAATCATGAATCGTCTTAATCCTATTAACATTTTGCATCACATCAACAATCTAATTTCTATCTTGTTATAATGTTTCATCCATATGTGTTCCATCATCCCATACACAATATTAGGTTCTCAGTACATATCATAAATGTAAAACACTACTGAAATATCAAAATCAATAGATAAAACAAACCACTATCCATCTAAGTCTCAAATAAGTGTCAACATATCAAAGTCTTGAATATCAAAATGAAAGTAAGAATGTTTATGCTATGATGCATTGGGGTGAGGCCTAGAAAATTTATTATGATCCACAACTTCTTCAACTTGGGTCTATATTTTCTTCTCATTTATAATTGTTCCTCATTACAAATAAAATGTCCTTTGACTTTTGTTACCATGGTCGTCTATTACTTGATCATTTCCTATCCTTTGCATAATATTTCATCTTGGATATTGGTCCACTATTTGAATTCTTCTCCTTCTAATTTGCATCTTACAAACTTCACATTCTTTTCCTTTGGTGACTTTGCACTTTTAATTTTTTTTCCAAAGCCTCTATCTATTTCATTAGTTCAACTACATCCTCCTTCCCATTATGGGATTTTCTTCTTCATTATTTTTTCTTTTTCTTCTCTCCTCTCTCTTTCTTCTTCATTATTTTTTCTTCTTCTCTCCTCTCTCTTTCTTTCTTATCTAACTTATCCTCTTGTGAATCCTTACTCTCCCAATATCCTCTAGTAAGGTATAATAATACAACAAAAATTATTTCCTCCATCTCAATGAGATCTTTCTCCTCTTACCTAGTTTCTTGGCTTCCTCACAGGTTCTCTCCTCAACCTATCCTACCCACACAATTTTCCAAACTTCCCTTGCTCAACATTTCTAGCCTCTAATACCAATATGATGTAGAGTGGATTCAAAAAACCCAAACTAATCACTTGGTATGATGACATTACTTTTAATAAAAAATAATACATTGAGACCAAATGTCATATTTAATTATTAATAAATATAATGGGTTCTTAAAAAAATTAAGTTGACTCACCAAATACTAACCCCATGCTAGTTGTGATTTTTATTTCAGCATTATTTTGAAATCATTCATAATTCAGAATACCCCAATGGTATAACACTACCAATTCCCATATTGATTATTAACAATTAAACCCTCAGTTGTCCTACTAATAGTTACTTTTAATGATCATTCAATGCATTATCCAACTAAGAAAAATACATGCTCTATAGCAAAAAACTATGTAGATTTTCTCATGTTAGACCTACATCCTTCTCCAATACTCATACACTTTTTTCTCCATGTCTCTAGCATTTTAACCACCCAAAAATACTTTTCATTTTCCTATCAAAATATGATAGTCTCATTGATGTCTTTCCTCAACATTCATACTAGTTATTCATTGGAAGTTTTTCTATATTTAAATCTTTATTATTATTGTAGAGGTAAACTCAACATACTGGAACCTACATTTTGAACCAAATAAAATGCAACAATGTTGGTTAGAACCTTACCCTTATACTGAAAATAGGGTACACTTATCTAGACACACTATCCAAGGGATCCAATCGATTAGGAACCTTGAATATTGACTTAGAGCTCCCTATATATGATGTGCAAGAACCATAAGAGTGTTTCTCTCAAATGAACCTAGTATGTAACCCTTACAAGGTGACCATAGAATAGGAGACTCAAAAAGTGATCCAAAAGGGTAGATAGATGTTATGGTACTTTTTATGAAAAGTAAGGAAACAAGATGATGAGATGAAAAGATAAAAAGAATATGAAGACATGATCAAGAAGAATAAAGAAGATGAACACACTTGATCAACATGTCCATGAAAGATAAAGAAGACTCTCTCGACACTAAATTGAAAACTAAGCTGGAATGAATCCTAAAATGAAAGCTAGTATGAAAAGTACAATTGCATGGGTTATATAAGTAGGTCCTAGTTTTTACCATCAAGCCTTATTAGAGACATCAAAAGATCATACAATTATCACTAGTAGAACTATGAGGATATAAATATGTGTTGGAAATATAAAAAGTGTAACTTAGAGGGGAGGTGTAAATTAGTTACTACAAAAATAAATCTCAGGTCCCTTAGAAGTTAGTACAGAACAATCTTGTGAAAGCTTAATTCTACTGATGCTTGACAAACAAAGAAATGTTGTAACTTGATAAATATTGAAAATTCTTCGAAAACACTTATCATGAAAATATTAATATGCTATCTATGATTACTTAATAATTTAACTTAGTTGCAAACACATACTAAGAAATAGCATGAACACATTTGACACCAAGATTTAACATGGAAACTCAATTTGGGAAAAACCACCAATTTAACTAGTTACAATTTTTCACTCTTCTAAAGCGAGCCTTGTTAGGAGTCAACCCTATTAAAGTTCACAAAACACACTATAAGGTTTGACTCTATCAGAGGATTTAATCACCTTTTTAGGAGTGACCTTGTTAGAGGTCTTTAGGTAATTCAATAGAACTACCACCTTGTTGGAGGATTTACAAATATCTATTAAGACAACTCTATTAACACATTTAGATCACTACTAAAATGGTTAGAGAGTAACAATGAGATGACATAATTTCTAATGCTATTGAATTGTTGATTACAGATCTCAATTCTAGCTTGTACTTGATCCTTTGTGATCGAATGTATCTTTTCAGATTCAAGGATATTCTTCTTATCTTTCTAGTTTTCTTCCTCTTAGCATCATTACATCTTCAAAAATCTTCCATGCATTCACATATACTTCACACATTGTAACCCTCAACTTGAAATTTTATTTGATCTTTTCTATTGTCAACTCAACTCAATTATAACTTGGAATAATTAATATTTTTTTTCTCAGTGAACTACAACTACTAAATAAAACTTAGTAGACACTACTTTCTGAACTAGGCAAACACTAGATCGCTCGCTTGACATAGAAAAATATCTTCAATGTCTGAGTGAGCTCAACATATACTAACTGGAAATGATATGACATTTTGTGTAACATCAAAGACAATACACAATTGATCAATTTTTTAGATGGCAACACATCATGTCATAGCATAATGAAATTTTATAGCAAGAATAAATTAAGGAACATATCCTTACTTTCTTTTTGATTCTCATCCGTGAGAACTCCCTTTGTTAAAAATATTTTGTCTACTATAAATTTTTCCAAGTTCATTCTCCCTCTTTGAGAATTCTTTCTATTAGATATGACAACAAACTTCTCCACAAAAATTTCTATGAGATATGAGAAAAACACTTATCCCTCTTTGACATCTCATGCCAAAGTAAATAATCAATGAATATTGATGTACCTCAAGTACTAATTCATTTGCAATATGTCCTTGCCAATTCTACATTAACTGATTGATCTTCAACATGCTCTAGTTGATGCATCACTAAACTTCATTTCATAAGCTTTAGATAGGAGAATGGCCCCTAGCTTACCTCTTAGATATAGAAATGCATCCATAGGTAATGGCTTAGTGAATATGTCCACAATTTGTTCATTTTTATTTACATATTCCAATATGACTTCTTTATCTTGTACCAATTCTCTCAAGAAATGATATTTTATAGCAATGTGCTTTTTTTTGGTATGAATTACTAGATTCTTTGATATATTGGTTACATTGATGTTATTATAATATATAAGTACTGGATCCTTGATTTTCATCTTCATACCTATCAATAGTTGTCTGAACCAAACAATGTTAGAATAATTAAATGTTGCTACCACATATTCTACCTCTACAATGGACTAAGAGATACAATTTTGTTTCTTGCTTGTCCAAGACACTAGTCTTTTACCAAGAAAGATTGCTCCACCACTAGTTCTTTTTTTGTCATCAATACTTTTAAGTCCAAATTGCCTCCTATTTTATACCATAAAACATATTCTTTAGTAACTTTTGGATATTAGATTATTCTTTTGATTTCCATCAAGTTATTTTATTTAGGATTTGCTAAGAATATTGCCACCATACCAATTGCTAATGCAATATTAGGCCTTATATGCACTAAATACTTCAATTTTTCAATCACTGATGTATATGTGGTTTGATCCACCTCTTTGGAATCATCATTTTTGGAAAGCTTATGTGTAGTAGACATAGGGCTTCTAACTAGTCTTGAATCCCCCATTCCAAAATTCTTTAGTATCTCCATGATATATTTAGATTGAATGATGTAGATACCATATTGCTTCTGTTGAATCTAGAATCCAACAAAGAATTTTATCTCTCCAAACATAGACAGCTCAAATTATTTTCTCATTTCTTCTAAAAATTCCTTGCACAAGTCATCATTTTCTATGAATTAAGCATCATAAACAAATATTTTTGCCAACACAATCTTCTTATTTGGTCCTTCTTTGATATATAGATTGTTGTTATCATTTGTTTTTTTAAAATCAATCTATATCAAGTAGTTATGAAGTCTTTTATACCTAGCTCTGGGAGCTTTCTTGAGACCACATAATGCCTTATGTAATTTTCACACCGTCTCTTTTCTACTAGGATCTACAAAACCTTTTGGTTGTTCAATGTAGACTTCCTCATCAAGAATTCCATTCAAGAATGTAGATTTTACATCCATTTGATAAAAATTAAATCCTCTATGAACTGTATATGCTAGTAAAGTTCTAACACCTTCTAATTTTGCAATGGGAGAAATTTTTTTCACCATAATCAATACCTTCTTCTTGAGAATAGCCTTTACATAATAACCTTGTTTTGTTTCTAGAAACTTTTCCATCTTCATTTAGCTTGTTTTTGAATACCCATTTTGTGCTAATTACATTTTTATCCTTAGGTCTAGCAGCAAGAGTCCAAGTTTTGTTCATCTCTATCTATTTTATCTCTTCATTCATTGCTTCAATCTAGCTTTCATTTTCCGAAGCATCTTTAACATTTCTTGGTTCAAATTCAACAAGTAAACATGTACCTTTTAATTTTCTTCATGTCATTTTTCTATTTGATTTGTCTCCAATGATCTGATCAAGTGCATGATGCCTTCCAACATATTTTTCCAACACATGTTCTTTGGATTTACTGATTTTATCATGAAATTTAGTATCAAGCTCTAGTCCAATTATCTATGACTTAGGTCTATCAAACTCAATTTTCTCTAGCTCAGTAGCCTCTAATTTCAACTCAGGTCCTTTAGATTATGACTTAGTTGCACTATCTACAATTCAGTAGCTATTGGAGATTTTAAGGACTCAAGAGGTGAAGCCTCTTTTGTTTTAGATAGATTTAGCAGGGTATTAGGTTCATAGTAGATGAATCTTCTATAATCTTAGGCTCTTTTATGCTTGCTTCTTCACTCTTTTCTGCAAACTCATCAATTCTCACATGTGCACTTTCTATGATTTTATGAGTAAACAAGTTCAAAAATTTGTATGCTTTACTTCTATAGGAGTATCCTAGGAATATGCCTTCATCACCTTTTACATCAAATTTACCTTTCCTAGATTCTTTCAAGATATAACATTTGTTACCAAATAGTTTCAAGTAACTTACATTAGGTTTGTAGCCATACCATAGTTCATAAGGAGTTTGGTTTGAGTCTTTCTTCAATTGTACCCTGTTCAAAGTATGAACTTTAGTGCTGATAGCTTCCTTCCAGTATTTGATTGCAACATTCTTGTCTATCATCAATGTTCTTGCACAATCCATGATAGATTTATTTCTTCTTTTAGCTATACCATTCTATTGAGATGTACTAGAAGCTAATACTTGTCTTTTAATTCCTTTTTCAATGTAGAATTCATTGAATTCATTGGAGATGAATTCACCACCTCTTTGTGATCTCAAACATTTTAACTTCTTTCCAATTTCTTTTTCTACTCTTGCCAAATATCACTTGAATTTTTAAAAAGCTTCTAATTTTTCTTTTGGATATATTATAGTCATCATTCTAGAATAATCATCAAAAAAGAGATTGAAAAACTTTTCTCAACTTTAAATCTCTATTCCAATAGGTCCACATAAGTCTATATGCACAAGTTTTAAGATTTCTTCTAAATGATAGTTTTGTCTTTTGAAACTACCCTTTCTCATCTTACCAATTTAGTAATTCTTACATAGACCCATATCAGGTTTCCTCAAGCTAGGAATACCTCTTACTCTTTTATGTTTTCTTATCATAACCATGTTATCAAAGTTTGCATGACATAATCTTTTGTGCCACAACCAAATTTCTTCTACTTGAACAACAAAACATGAACTTTCACTAAGACCAAGATAAAATAGATTACCTTTTGTTTGTTTTCCAGATCCAACTAGATTTCCATTGCCATCCAGTAGTTTGACCTTTCTATCCATGAATTTTACCTCAAATCCAACATTATTCAATTGTGCCACACTTAGTAGATTAAGCTTTAGTCCTTCAACCTAATAAGCATTGTCACATATGAGTTCATTGGTCAAAGATATACATCATTTTCCTTTTATGCAACAAGGTTTATTATTTCCAAATCTTACACTGCCACCATCATAATATTCCATTTTCTCAAATTTTGTTTTATCTCCAATCATATGATGTCAGCAACTAGTATCAATAATCCAAGTGTCATTTTTGCTAAAATTAGATTTAATTGCCATCTTATCTCCTTCATCATCAAATTCATCATTTACAACAATATATACCATTTCATCTTCACTATTATCTAAATCTTTAGTCATAAAATATAATTTCTTTTGTCCTTGTATTTCTTGAAATCCATCTTGCCTTTGTACTTTTTACTTTTCATTTCATCCTTGTTTTCTCTGTTTGGGTACCAAGCAGCAATGTGACCAATTTCTTCAGAAGAATAGTAGATTAGAGGAATCTTTCCTTCGTACTTCCCTCTTCCTTTAGAGTTTTTCTTTGTAAATAGGGCTTCAACAACTTCAAGATTACTGTCAAATTTTTTTTTTTTTCATCTTCACTTTCTAATTTATTGGCCTTTGATATATTTATTTTTTCCTTGAGTGAGAGTTTGGTTTGAACTACAGACTCAATGTTTTTGGAACGAGGAACACAGTTATCATAGTTATCCAACTTAAAACCTATCAATCTTCCAACTAGAGCATCAAAAGTTATATTGATATTTGGATCACATCTCATCACTTGAATAGAAGACACTTTAATTGCATAAATAGGAAGGAGGGATTTGAGGACCTTGCTTACAACTATTTTTTCATCAATGTCTTCTCTAGATGCTTTAATTACACTCACACTTATTTTTATTCTTTTCACATATTTTGTAATTTTTTCATCTTCTCTCATT
Organism: Cupressus sempervirens; assembly: GCA_028749045.1. NCBI lineage: Eukaryota > Viridiplantae > Streptophyta > Pinopsida > Cupressales > Cupressaceae > Cupressus > Cupressus sempervirens. Next base: position 444,765,967 of record CM053786.1, on the reverse strand, counting down.
TTCATCTAATCAAATTGACCTCTGAGACTTTCTTCTTTGTCTCTTCTTACATTGTCATCTCCTTTGTAGATGTCTTTTAATTTGTTCCACATTGCATGATTTATTTTACAATCTATTACTTAATCAAATTCAACATAACTAAGAGAAAATGCAATATCAATCATCATGATGTTATGATTCCTCTTTTCAACAATGTCTTCAACTAACACTTTTCTAGTAGGAGTCCTATTTTCAGCATCAAGATACTTACAACCTAAATCACTGATAGTTGCTAGATATAATCTCATAAATTCTTTCCATGATACAAAATTTTCTCTATTCAACTTAAAAATCTCTCTTTTGTAAGACACCCTGATCTTTAGCTTAGGTCCTTGAAATATTCTCTACAAGCACCAAATGCTCTGATACCAATTATTGGAAATATAAGAGGAGTAACTAAGAGGGGAGGGGTGAATTAGTTACTATAACAATAAATCCTAGATCCCTTAGATATCAATACAAAACAATTCTATGAAAGCTTAATTCTATTAATGCTCAACAAATAAAGAAATGTTTTAATTTGGTAAATATTGAAAATGCTCGACAACACTTATCATGAAAATCTTAAGATATTATCTATGATTAATTAATACTCTAACTTAGTTGCAAATATATAATAAGAAATGGCATGAACACATTTGACACCAAGATTTAGTGTGGAAACCAAATCTGGGAAAAACCACCAATTGCAACTAGTAACTATTTTTCACTCTTCTCAAGTGAGCCCTATTAGGAGCCAACCCTATTAAAAGTTACAAAAGATGTTATTAGGTGTTACCCTATTAGAGGACTTAATCACCCTATTAGGAGTGGCCTTGTTAAGGGTCTTTAGAAAATTTAATAGAACTACCACCTTGTTAGAGGATTTATAAATAGCTATTAAGCCAACTCTATTAAGAGATATAGATCACTGCTACAATGGTTAGAGAGCAACAATGGAATGACCTAATTTCTGATGCAATTGAATCACTAATTATAGATCTCAATTCTAACATGTACTTGATCCTTCCTAATCAAATATATCTTTTTAGCGTCAAGGATATTCTATTGATCCTTCTAATTTTCTTCCTCTTACCATCATTAGATCTTCAAAAATCTTCCATGCATTCACATATACTTCATAGATTCTAACCCTCAACTTGACCTTTTATTTATATATTTCCTATTGTTAAGTCGGCTTAAATACAACTTGGAATTATTAATATTTATTTTCCTAGTTAGCTAGAACCACCAAATAAATCGATTGAACTCAATATGCCAAAATAAGAAAATCCTTCATTAGTAGACCCTACTTTGTAGATACTAACTCAGAAACAATTTTCTTGTGTTAACCAAGTGAACTCGGTTAACACTACATACTTGCTAAATTCCTTTGGTAGCCAAGTGAGCTTGGTCAACACTAGTTACATCTAACATTTCCTTCATTAACTAAGTGATCTCAGTTAACACTCATCTATTGTAGACTTCCCTTTAGCAACCAAGTGAACTTAGTAGACACTGCCTTCTAGACTAGGCAAACTCTTGATCACTCGATAAATAAAGAAAATTGTCTTCAATGTTCGAGTGAGCTCAGTATATACTGATTGGTAATGATATGACATTTTTTTAACATAAAATACAATACACAATTAATTTATTGTTCCAAAAATATAATCTATATCAGATAAAAATATGGGAACCTAACCTATACATCAAAGACATAAAGGTCAAGTAGATGGTGCAGTTAGACTCCCTGGGCTTACTATCTAAAGTTTATGCTCCCATCTTGATACAAAAATTCAATATGGCCATAAGAATGGCCTTACCAAAATGATACAGGGGCATATAATTGTAGATCTTATGTGTCAAGTGGGTCAAGAAAGATGCTCAAGTAAAGTAAGATCTAATAAAGTACACCCACAAACATGAATCAAAAGAAAACATGCACCATCTCTCCAGTCCTCTAGTTCATAACATCCTCAAGAGACTGCTAGAGAGGAAACACTCGGTAGAGAAATCATCATAGACATCACACAAAGAAAATAAGTGTCACGTGACCATCTCTCTAGGAATCAAGTCTGCTGGTGAGAACTATATCAATGTCCTAGACTATAAAAAGTATCCTATGAGTGTTCATTTAGGAGTTCATGATCTTGTATCCTCATAGCTCTATAATCCTTATTAGTAAATCCCTTTCAAAAAGATTCACAAGGAAGTAACCTCAACCTCTAATGGTAGAATAGCCTCATAACCATAAAACTATAGAAAAAGCTATAGCCATAGTAGGTGTGTGTATGCTAGTCCTATAAGCCCATAGCATAGAACTAATATGTAGATGCCAATATCTTCAAGGCTTATGTATATTTCTATTCATGATTTTGAATAGTGTCTTATTTGAAGCTTTATGTTGACCATTATAAACTCAATTTGTGTCACACTCTATACCTTTCTACCCAAGTGATTCCATGAGTTTAGAATGCTTAAATGTCAGCTTAGAGCTCCCTATCCATGGAGTGCAAGAGAGTATAATTAAAATGTGAAGGCTCTTAGTTGAGCCTTAAAGATACTCTTACTAATAGTAAAGCATGCAATGGGAGGTCCAAAGATGAGATGCAAGAATGCAAACTTCCACAAGGAGTTCCTCAAGGATGCAATGCAAATGTAGATTAAACTATATATGTATATGCAAAGTGAAGCCATGTTAAACAAGGTAAGAGTATTACAAGATCCAAGCTAATTACTAAGTGATTTAAGCTATTGAAAAGAAGCTAAACTACTATGCAACATGATTCTAAGATAGCATGTGGTGAATGAGAGAATGAGATGACAAGTAGAAGTTCTCCACAATAGCTCTTCAAAGATTTGAACAAGAAATCTGAAGCATAACAATACTGAAGAGTGTAGATCCTTTGAGGGGAGAATCTCTCTCTTTTAAAGTTGTACAGATGGTGGAGATCAAGATCAAGATGATGGAAGATCAAAAGTGGAGTTTGAAAATGAGGTTGATCCATGTGCACAAGCAAGTCAACCAATAAAATAGAAGTTGACTTCTCATATAAGATAAAAGTCACAATGTCTTTTCTTTTAATTTTCAAAATAGAAAAAGGACTTTATGTGTGCACTTTAAGTGGGTTAGAATAATAGGGGATTTTATTTAATTAGAATGGGACATGTTATTTTAATCAAATAATTAACTTAGGATATCATAGACAAAATTATAGGTTATAATTAGATTAATTGATTATTGGCAATTTGGTCTAGGTAAATGATTAATTAATTTAGCAAAAATGTTGAGAAGGGGGCTAATAGTCTAGATGACCATTTTTAGGAGATTATATTTTCTCCGCTTTGAATAATGCATGATTGATCTAGGAACACATTATGTCAAAGAAAATAGAATCCAAGTAGGCAACAATAGATGGAGATATCTGATTCCAAAGAACAAAATACATAAACAGATAGCAAATCCTGAATGTATAGCCTAATAGTGGTAGTACTAAACCCTAGGAAAGAGATGATGTTATAACTCAAGAATACACCTAACACTAATAAAATAGATTGAGATAAAATGAAAAGATCAAACATATGCTCCTATGAAATAGATAGTTGTAGCAAGCGATAATAGAGTATTTCTGCCCCCTCGAGATCGAAATTGAAATGAGGTAAGGAAAATGTAGAAATGAGCTAGATATGAGTAAATTGATATATGAAAATGTCCAAGATGATAGATAGATGATTAAGACCAAAGAGTGACCTTAAGAAATTGATAGAAAGTCCTAGTTTGACTAGAGTTGACCACAAAGGATAAAGCATAAAAATTAGGTCAAATCAACTAGAAAGGTGATTTTAGACATGAAAATATGAATTATAGTAGATATGAAGTGTAGAAATGATGAAAACATCAAAAAATGAAGATGTATCAGTGATGATTTGAAATTAGACCTCAAAAGGTTAGCTAACTGCATAGAAGAAGGTAGAATTTTGAAATGTGATTTTGACTATCAAGATGAACTTGTATTTCAATTTTGATCCTAAAAATGGATCCAAGACATCAAAATTATCTCAAGGTGCAATTTTTGTGAAATTCTAAGGAGTTTCAAAAATGGGTCAAAATTAGGTCAGAAGGCTATATAAGGGGTCTAAGTGTCATTTTCAAATCATTTTGTGTTTTGTGATTTTTGAGAGCTTATGAGTGTTCAAGAGAGAATCATGGTTATGGTGAACATTTTTAATCAGCAACACCATTTCGAGCCTAGCTGATTGCACAACCAGTCAGTCGACTACAAGGCATTGGTAATTTTTCAACCTTTTTGTCACTTTTTAGAGAATTTATGAGCTTTTTTCATAGTTTTTGGGAGTTTAATATGTAATATCATGCAATATTTTAAAAAGTGTCACACAAATACTTTAACAATTATCACTTCATACTTCATATCAAAAAAAAAGTATCACACAAATGTTTAAGGTGTGTTGTATGAGACATGCCCAAATGTCATTAAGACCAATGCAAAATGTTGCCTAGAAAGATATATCACTAAGGTATTTTGAGAAATGTCACACAATATTGAATCAAAAAATTATGTTTCCTAATTATAGGGAATAAATTTCATATAGTTTTCTTTTTGCAAGTTTTGTTGGATTTTGCATGTTTGTTGAATTGTGCTTATGTTTGCCTGTCTTGCATTGCAGATGGTGTTCCCAACCCTTCACATCTGAGCCTCTAGAGTCATAGGGTTTCATGTTTTACAAGAATTTGATGATGGTGAGAAGGGAACCAGAGCAAGTATAGGATTGTGATGGGTCATGCAGATGCCCCATATATGGGAGAATCATGAGTTGTTGACTACACTAACCAAGCAATGGCATAGTGAGCACAACACTATTCACTTGCCTACTAGAGAGGCAACCATTAGTTTAGAGGGTGTGTACTACATCGTTTGATTACCTTGCCATGGTGATCTAGTGAGTTCTAAGTTTGATCATTTGTTTTCCTTTTTTAAATTTTTTATATCGATGTGAGGTATGCTAATGCAATGTGTGATTATATGTCATAGGTATACTATGATTAGACCTTGACAAAGGGGAGGATAGTGATGTAGAAGATGTTCCAAGATGTTAGCATCCTAGACCATTATCTAAGTTTGGAGTGACTCATTCATGAGTATAACACTGATTAACCACTATTTAGTTTGTTATGTTCATTGCTAACATAGGCTCTAGATACTAATAGGGGCCAAAAGGGCTTCCTATTGGGATGGGGCAAATTGGTGGCATACCTAATTGTACAACCTCGTAGGATGCTATGGGGGCTAGCTATACTTGCCAATATTTACCACAAGCTGCATATGATAGTATATCATGATGGTCACCCTTGGGCATACAGAGTAGTGCTAGGGTAGATATGGGCATGGGAGGACATTAGTGTCATCTAACCATGGGTTCAGCCATAGGAGTGTAGTCGGCCCTAAATTATTGGATACATAGGGTTTGTATGATGGACCCATAGTGAGGATGTTACATAACATAGGAATATTTTTAATGAGATGGTAGCATTTGTGTAGCAACTGTATTGAGATTATCACAGATGGTTTTACTCTTGGGAGATAGATTACATGTGGTATAGTAGACCATTGGTGGGCAGACATTGCAAGATAGTTGAGTGTCTTGTGATTAGTTAGGTATGGTGATAGTTTGTAGAGTGATAAGTTGTCTTAGTAAAGATGATGACTTATGCTCGATTCCACTTAGATGAGGCATGAGGCTAGCTATCTATGTTAGACTATGAGATAGCCATCTAGGAGACAAACTTGGTTCAAACCCCTTGGAAGTATCATCCAGATGTAACAAATGTAGGGGAAAACACAACATATTTGTATGAGAGACAAAGGCTTCCATGCCCTCATCTCACAAAGCTAGATGCTCTACCCATAGTAGTAGGACATGGAAGAGGTACAAGAAGGAGATAGATGGACGTTGAGAGTGATTCCCGATCAAGGAGGAGATAAACATGGGTACAGGCTATGAGGGAGGATGAGGAGGAGGAGGAGGTGTCACTAAGGCAATAAAGAGTAGGGAAGATGGAGGTATAGGAAAAGTAGCCAACCAGGGGGGATAATAAACAAGATGTGAGGATTTGGGCTCTAGAATTAGAGCTACAAATAGCTCGAGTGACCATCATAATATGATATACTCATAGATGAGTGAGTGCAAGGAGAGGAACTCTATAGGTAGTGACATGCTACTAGGTGAGAGGAATCACATTATGTTGCATGTGCTACATACTATTGTGCCACCTACAGTGCTGTGGTGCCACTAGGATAGGGACTTCTTGACTATTCAGAGTAGGTAGGTAGATCAAAGGGTGTAGTACAACCATTGGATATGAGACAGGCTCTAATACCAAGGCCACCACCAACTTTAGAGGGTGTGAGTCATTCTTAGGGCTAGGGTAAAGGTTTTGATAGTTTTTTAATTGTTTTCCATGTTATTTTGAGATGGATAGCCACATATTGGATCACATATTTATATATGTATTGTGACAGATTGATGTGTGTGTGTGTGTGTGTGTGTGTGTGTGTGAGAGAGAGAGAGAGAGAGAGAGAGAGAGATACTAGATTTGATCGATAGATTTTTTATACTTGTCTCATTTTGATTGATGTTTCAACATTTTAAGTTTTCATGTGATGTTTTAGTTTCTCACTCATGCTCATGTGTTTCTTTTATGTTTATGCTGATATGCTCATGTTAATGTGTACAATTGGATAGATCAAATGTGATTTTTAGATTAACCCCTTATGATGATAGGATAACAAACAGGTGAAGCAAAAGATCAAGAAGATGAAAAAAAAATGATCCAAAAGAAAGCAAAGAAAGATATGAATGTAGTTAGGTGATATGTCTATGACAAAATAAAGAGTGAGCTCCCCCATATGTAGGAATACAAGACTAATCTAGAGAATGAACCTAAAATACAAGCTAATATGCAAAGTGGTTTACCAGCAAGAAACACATAATATTTAGACTCTTATTTCATCATTGAGAATTTATTAGGGACATCATGAGATCATACAACCATCACTACTGTAACTATGAGCATATGAATATGATCAATATTAGATAGGAATGTGGAAATCAAATTATGCATCAAAGACATGTAATTCAAGATGGCTACATGATTAGATTCCATGTGATATAAAAAAATTACACATGTATCAAGGCATAAGCATCATGATAACCCCCAAGTGCAGTCTTGCAAAAATAGCCAAGGAGGATACATTTGTATGTCAAAGTGGTAAATAGGACAAGCATGAATGCTTTAAACACTATAGATGAACAAAGTATACCAATAAGAAAAAAGAAAGAAAACATGCTCCATGGCCCTAGTCTTCTAGCCCATGACATCCTCAAAAGATTGTTAGGGAGGGAAAACATAGCAAAGAAACCATCATAGACAACACACAAAGTAGATAAAATTCATCATAGCTTAGTCATTTCAAAATGTTTAAGTGTGTGTGTTTAAGTCACTTGGCCACTTCTTCAAGAGTTGATTCTGATAGTGAGAAATATCATGACATCAAAGACTATAGGTAAACTATCTGAAAAGTGTTGAGAAACACTTGATGTCAAGTTGGGGGAGGTAGTGTTGAGAAACACTATTTTGTGAGTTGTCAGAGAAACCCTAACACACATGGACACCTCAATAGGCTAAGGAGTTGTGCCCTTGAGATGAGGACAAGAAATGATCCCAAGCTAGCAATTGTGTTGTGAAGTGAGTGATTGATACTGATAGACATAGGTGAAAGGGCCTCAAGTAGCATCTATTTCTGGTTTTTCACCACTTGGTAGATTATTTCAGGACCTTTTTCAATTGTTTTGTATTTTTTGAGTTTTTTGGTTTTTTTGGTGATACATCAAATTGCCTATTGGTAGGTTTTCACTAAGATGATCACTTTTTAAGGATTTTCTCTAATTTTTAAGATATTTTTAGGATGAATAAGTATGTATAAGATAGCTAAGATGTAAGCCTCTAAGCATAGAACTTCTTCAAATGTAGGAGATTGATAGGATCTACAAGTTCTTCCCCTTCAAGAGTAGATAGTTGATAAGCACCACACCCAAATGTTGTTGTGATAATGTTTGGACCTAACCAATTAGGTTCAAACTTTCCCTTCTGCTCTCTATGCTGTTGATTTTTTGGATTCTCTCTAAGAGAAAGTTCGCCTACTTGGAACTCACAAGGATGAACCTTCTTGTTATAATGAGTAGAAATGCACTTCTAATAAACCCTCATGTGATCAAAAGCATATTTTTAGCATTCATCAAGAGTCTTTAGTTCATGTACTTGCATAGCTCTATGGTCTTCATCAATTACCAACACATGTAAGGATAGCTTTAAAGCCATAGACTAGAGAAAAGGGTGTGGGCCCTATAGGACTATGAATGGTAGTTATATAGGCCCAAAGTGTTGGATTTATCTATATGCCCCAATCTTTCCCTGACTTGTGAGCCCTTTAATGTAAGATTTTTGGCAATTTTTTGTTGGAGGCCTCATCTTGGCCATTCCTTTGAGGATAGTAGATAGAGGATCAATTTTTTTAGATTCAAAATTTCTTTTGCAGTTGTTTGAGGTCCTTGTTCTTAAATTATCCTCCATTATCAATAACAATGGAGGAAGGAATACCATAATGACAAATGATGTGGTTCAATATAAACAAGGCAACATGTTTTCCTATAATAGCAAATAGTGGCACAAATTCAACCCATTTTGTAAAATATTGAGTTGTTGTCATGATGAATTTGGATGAAATTTGTATACCAAGTCAAATCCAATTGTTGAAATGGCCAATATGTCATAGAGGGAATCAGCTCATGTTCAGGAGCATGAATCAACTATACACTCAATTTGTGTCACACTCTAAACCATTCTATCCAAGTGAGTCCATGAGTTTGGAATGCTTGGATGTCAGCTTAGAGATCTATATCCATGGAGTGCAAGAGAGTATGATTCAAATGTGAAGGCTCTTATTTGACCCTTAGAGATATTCTTCTTGCTAGTAAACCATGTAATGGGAGGTTCCACATATGAGATGCAAGAATGTAAATTTCCACAAGGAGTTCCTCAAGGATGCAATGCAAATGTAGATTAAACTATATGAATATGCAAAGTGTAGCTATGTTAAACAAGATGAGATTATTACAAGATCCAAGATAATTACTAAGTAATTTAAACTATTCCAAAGAAACTAAACTATTGTGCAACATGTTTCTAAGCTAGCATGTGATGGATGAGAGAATAAGATGAGAAGAAGAAGTTCTCCACAATAGCTCTTAAAAGATTTGATTGAGAAATATGCAGCATAGCAATACTCAACAATGTGGATCCTTTGAGGAGGAAAGTTCTCTCTCTTTTAAACTCATACTGACAATGGATATCAAGATCAAGATAATGGAAGATCAAGGGTGGAGTTTGAAAATGAGGTTGATCCATGTGCACAAGCAAGTCAACTAATAAAATTGAAGTTGACTTTCCATATAAGATAAAAGTCACAAAGCCTTTTCTTTTAATTTTCAAAATAGAAAAATGGACTTTATATGTTCACTTTAAGTGGGTTAGAAGAATGGGGGCTTTTATTTAATTAAAAGAAAACACATTCTTTTAATAAAATAATGAACTTAGGATAGCATAATCAAAACTATAGGTTCTCAAATTAATTGATCATTAGCAATTTAGTCTAGGTAAGTGATTAATTAATTTAGCCAAAATATTGAGAAGGGGGCGAATAGTCTAGATGACCATTTTTAGGTGACTACAACCATTCCCTTGGGGATAGTAAATAGAGACCAATGTTACATTTAATCTTGAATTTTTCACAAAGTTGTGTAAAGTCCTTGTTCTTGAATTGACCTCCATTATAAGTGATGATAGAGGAGATAATTCCATAATGATAAATGATGTGATTCATGATGAAGAGAGAAAAATGCTTCCCTATAGTAGAATATAAAGGTACAACTTCACCCTATTTAGTGAAATACTAATTCATGGAGCTACCCTTAATACGATAAACTCATTACAGAAACACAAAAAAAAATAGAAAATGTGAGAACAAAATATGGACTTCTTATTTGCACCACAAATGCAGAATTACAAAATTCATTAATGCAATATGCTAACCCACATGGGCTCCTTCAGTACAATAAATTACAAGACAAGCTACAAACTATCACATAGAGTTGTCCTAGGTAATGTTTGGGCCTCTCTTAAATAGGTAGTTTTATGCCACTTGGGAAGGTTCTAGATGCTCAAACTTCATACCTAGGGCCAACAGACCCTAACAATACAGATAGATTCAGCCAAATACATATTTGATAAATTATTTTAGAAAGTTTGGTAGCCCAACCTCTGAAGGCCATAACTCACAAACCATTTCTTTGATTATCTATTATAACCACTTTTCAAAAATGTTAGCTCTTGATCTATAGGCTTGGAACTACACTAACGCCCTTTCATCAAGTGTTTGGAGCTCATCTAGGTGCTCTAAGGCCTCCAATGGTGAGCTTGAAGATTTTTCTATAAATTTTTCCACCAAAAATCTACAATAACTTCTCTGATAATAATTCTTGAGCAATGAGATTTTTATGGCAGGCTTACAACTCTAAAAGCCTCCCTGTAGAAAATGAGAACATTTTGAGCTTGTATGAAAAACTTACTAAAAATAGTAAGTTCCCATAAATAGTAACCACCTTGTCTACTTGTCCTTATTAAAATGGAAAAAGACTAATAAATTTTTTTGGGTGATGCAAGATTTCCCTTGCACCTAGGATGCTCCTGCATCAGACACCCAAGGTAATTTGAGAAGTGATCCCATCATGTCTTAGGTGTTTAGAGGAAAAATAAGATGGTTAACCTCCTTCTTTGCTATCCATGATGAATCCTCAACTGGTCTTCCTTTCCATTTGACCAAATATTCCTCATAAGTTCTATTTTAGGTCTTTTTCCAACATGACTATCTAGTATCTCCTCAATCTCCTTTGTAGTCGAACTAGCTGTTGGAATGCTCCACTGTGCTTTTGCAACTTCATCTCCATCACCTCCTTCATAATACTCTATCAAATCTAAAATATTAAATACTAGTGAAATATTCAATTCAGCAAGCAACTCCACTTCATACATAGTGCTAGAATCATGCCTCTTCACTATCTTGCATGATCCAAACTTCTTTATCTTCAACTTATTATATGTACCCACTAGAAAACACTCCTTTTTAAAATGAAACATGACTTCTTCTCCAATTTGAAATTCCTTATATCCCCTTTTCACATCTTTCTTAGCCTTATAATATGTATTCATCTTTATGATGTACTTACTCACCTCCTCATGCATGTTCTTCAGATTTCAACAAAATCTTCTACTTCAACACTACTTATCTCTCCTTTATCTAATTGCCTTAGTTCAAAACAATTTATAGGTTTTCTCCCATATATAATCTAGAATGGTGATTTACTAGTACTCCTATTGACATAATTATTATATGAAAATTCTGCCTATAATCCTATCCTTTTGGTTTATCTCCAACCAAGCATTTCAACAAATTTCCCAAACAACAATTCATAGCTTCTGTCTGTCCATTAGTATGTGAATGATGTAATGAACTGAACTTCAAAATTTTTTTCAAATTCTTCCACAATGTATGCTAGAAATATTGAACAAATTTTGTATCTCGATCTACAACTATACTCTTTGGCAAACCATGTAATCTCACCACTTCTCTGAAAAACAACTTTGCTACATGAACAACATCACTAGTCTTCTTGCAACGAATACAATGTGTCATCTTCAAAAACCTGTCAACCACCACAAAAATAGAATCATGCCCATGATGTGTCCTTGATAATCCAAGAACAAAATTCATGCTAATATCATCCCACAGCTTCTCTGGTATAGGTAATGGGTGATACAACTCAGTATTCTACTTCACTCATTTTTCCATTTGACATACTCTATAACTTTGTACAAACTTAATCATATTTTGCTACAACTATGGCCAGTAGTAATTTTCGGCAACCAAAGCTATGGTTTTATCTTGGCCAAAATGTCCAACAAATCCTCCACTATGCTTTTCCTTGATGAGGTTCATGAACTTCTAGGAATGCACAACTAGCTTCCTTTGAACAACATATTATCCTAGATCTTGAAATCAAACCACTTTGTCTTGTCAAGTGTAACAAGTTTTGTACAAGCCTTCCATGCTTCACCAAAATTAGGATCATCTGGATACAATATAGTGAATTCCTTGAACCCAACCACCTCTATCTACATTTTTGTTAGCAAAAGTTTTTTTTTACTAAGAGCATCTGTAACTGTGTTGAGTTCCTACTCCTGTGTTTCAAAACAAATGTATAACTCTACAAAACCTCAACCCACATTAAATTCCTTTGGTTTAATTTTCCTTGACTGTTCAAATATTGCAAAACTTGATGATCAGTATACAAAACAAACTCCTTAGGAAGAAGATAATGTCTCCACTTCTTCAGTGCTTGATCTATAGCATAAAATTCCTAATCTTAAACAAAATATTTTCTTTTTGTATCATTCAACTTCTCACTAAAATAAGCAATAGGTTTATCTTCTTGGATCAAAACAACTCCTATTGTAGTACCACTAGCATCACAATCTACTTGAAATGCCTTGTTAAAATTAGGAAGTGCTAAAATAGAATGCTTAACAACTTTATATTTCAATAGATTAAAACTCTTATATGCTCTTATAGTCCATTTAAACTCTTTCCTATCCCCTCTCATTATTTCAGTCAAGGGTCCACAAATATTGCTAAAACCTTTTAATAGCTTTCTATAAAATGTAGCATGTCCATGAAAAGATCTTACCTCTGTCACACTCCTTGAAGTAGGTCATTCAAGGATATCCTTCACTTTCTCTAGGTCCATTTTTAGACCTTATGCTAAGACTACAAATCCCAAGTACAACAACTTTTTCTTTACAAAACTACACTTCTTCAGATTTATCAGCAACTTTTCTTCCCTCAAATTATCAAATACCTTGCAAATATGAATCAAATGCTTCTCCAATGTCTTACTACAGATCAATATATCATCTAGGTAAATAGTGACAAACTTACGCATAAACTACTTTAGTACCTCATTCATGAGCCTCATGAAAGTGTTTGGTGCATTGGTTAGCCCAAAAGCATGACTAACCATCATATAGTCCTTCCTTTGTCTTGAAAATAGCCTTCCACTCATCACCTTATCTGATATGAATCTAATGGTACCCACTCTTCAAATCTATCTTTGTGAAATACTTAGCTCTACTCAAATAGTCCATAATATCATCCATCCTTGGCAATCAAAATCTATACTTTATTTTGATCTTGTTGATAACATAAGAATCTATGCACATCCTCCATTCTCCATTCTTTCTTGGTTCTAATACTATTGGTACAACACATGGACTCAGACTCTCTCAAATCAACCCCTTTTGCAACAACTCATGAACTTTCCTATTCATCTCTTCACTTTCTGGTGGTGTCATTCTGTGTGCTACCCTATTTCAAAAATTGGTTCCTCGAACCAAATCCATCTAGTGACTGATCTTCCTCCTTGGGGGCAATGCATTAGGTATACTATCTAGCACAATATCATAAAACTCTTCTAACATATATGTAACTTCTGCAAGTACTTCCTCTATTTCTTCTTTAATATCTTTAGGAATTATAAAAACACACATATTCTCATGTTTCATAACCTTAAGGAACTCTTTTCCATCAACAAGACATATTCTGGCATCACTACATATCTTTTCTTCTTTATCCTTTAACAACTTCAACTTATGTTTCACTCCATCCTTAGAGTATAGGTATTTGCTCACCCATCATGTAATACATGCCTGTCAAACTTTCATGACCTACCCAACAAAATATGACATATGTCCATAGGTATGATATCACATAGTACCTCATCCTAGTAGCTTTCAATCTTGAACTTCACTGGACACTCCTCATTGACCATGACCTTGTGGTCATCTTGCACCCATGTAATATGGTATGGAGATAGGTTTTTTTTACCTTTTAGATTCAACTTGGTGACCATTTTTTTTGACACCAAATTGTCAGAACTTCCACCATCAATGATCACATCACAACACTCATCTTCACATCTACACCTTGTGCAAGACAAGGTCCTTCTTTGCTCAAGTTCATTCTCACCACTCAGCAAGACTCTTCGATTGACTAGGACTTTTCCTCTTTTAGCATCTTCAAAATGTGAGGATTTGGCATCTTCATCAACATGTGCAACTCTTGCCTAACCTTCTTTGCTTCAATCTATCCTTCATTGGTGTTGGGTACTTTGAAATCCTCTATGCCCTTCTTCTCCGCAATGAAAACATTTTCCATGGAAGCCTCGTCTTCCAAATCCTTATCCTCTAGCTCTTCTTCTCTAATTATTATTGTTCTAATGATTGAAATTGTTTCCCCTCTAGCTCTAACTACTACGTCCAACCTTATCCTTGTTCTTTTGATCATCATTACAACCACCATAAGATCATCCACCATATCTTCCACCATGACCTCTTCCATTGTTCTTATTATCAAACTTCTTGCTCAGTTTCTCCTCAACTCTTAGGGAAAGCTAGTATGCCTCCTCAATACTACTCAATCAAACCAAACTCAACTCATCCTGAATGCTTGGCCTTAACCAATTAAGATAATGGGTGACTTTCTCCTTATCAACTTTTGCATGGCCAGTTCTAATGAGAACTTGGTAGAACTCTTTGGTATACTCTTGAGAAAATTTTCTCACTTGCTTCATTGCTTGCATCTTCTTCAATAGATCAGGCTCATAATCCATAGGAATGAATTTTTTCTTCATTTTAGCTATCATTTGATCCCATCTAGTGATTTTTTTCCTTTCCCTTTCTATATTACTCCAACTGAACCTCTTGCCACCAGATCTTTGCATGTCCCTTCAGTCTTTCCTTTGCAAACTTGACCCTATCTGAATCCTCAATATCTTCATCAAAGTACTCCTCTAGTACATTGATCCAATCGATCAGCTCCTTTAGATTAAGATTTCCTAAAAAAGTGGGAACTTCAAACATAGGTCTTTTTCCAATCTTGGAGATGCCCCTGAAAAGCCTCTCTTCCTCTAGGTTTAGAACTACCTCTACTTAAACATTTTCTTCTACTTCATCCTCATCCTTGCTTTCATCTCTCATAGGAAGAATTATTCCTTTTTGCATTTGTTCTTCCAATGCTTGCATTTTCCTTTGGAGGGCTCATAAACCCTGAGGTGTAACACCTACAGCTTTTCTGTCATGATCTCTTTGTGGAGGCATTTTTGCACTTTTGTTGAAACCCCAGTACAACTTGAACCACAATCAACGATCTATCTACACACTTAGCCTAAACCATGGTCCTACTGTTAACTACCTCTTAATCAATGATCTATCCACACACACACACAAGAACTCTAGCTATGATACCACTTAATGCAGGGAGCTACCCTTAATACCATAAACTCATAACAAAAGCATAGAAACAATAGAAAATTTGAGAAAAAAATATGGAAGTTGTATTTACACCACAAATATGAAACTATAGATTTCATAAATATAATATGCCAACCCACATGGGCACCTTCAATACAATAAATTTCAAGACAAGTTGTGAATATCACCTAGAGTTGTCTTAGACAATGTTTGGGCCTTTCTTAAATAGGCAGTTTTATGCTACTTGGGAAGGTTCTAGATGCTCAAACTTAATATCTAGGGCCGAAAGACACAAACAATACATAGAGTCAGCCAAATACATCTTTGACAAATTATTTTAGAAAATTTGGTAGCCCAACTTCCAAAGGCCATAACTCACAAATCATTGCTCTTATTGGCTATTATAACCACTTTTTGAAAATGCTATCCTCTAATCTACAGGCTCAAAACCATGCTAGTGCCCTTCTATCAATTTTTTGGACCTCATCCAAGCAATCTAAGGCCTCGAATAGTGGGCCTAAAGATTTTTCTACAAATTTTTTGACCAGAAATCCACAATAACTTCTTTGACACTAATGCGTGAGTGATGATATTTTTATGGTAGACTTATAACTCTAAAATGAACCTTCCTATAGAAAATGAGAACATTCTAAGCTTGTATGAAAAACTTACTAATTATATTAAGTTCCCATAAATAGTAACCACACTAGCTACTAGTCCTTATTAAAATGGAAATTATTGAAAATAAAATATTTTTTGGTGATGCAAGATTTCCCTTGCACCCAAGATGCTCATGTATCAAATACTTGATATCTATAATAATAAAAATTTAACTACTAGAAGAAATAGTGTGTATCTTTCCAACCAAAACAAAGGCCCATTGCTAAAAAGGCCAATGTATGATAGATTGAATCAACTCACATCTAGGAGGATGAATCAAGTTACCATAGATTTGACACTTTTTGCAAGACTCGGCATAAACAATGACATCAACTAATCAGCCCTGAGAGATTTTTTAGCAAGCACAAAGCCATTAGAGTGAGAGCTACAAATGTTATCATGGATTTCAATAAATGCTCATTCAGAATTGATTCTTTATGCCTCTAAGAAATTTTCTTTCTAGCCCCTTCCTATACAAATCACCAAACATAAGGGTATACTGAGAATCATTACGAATGATTTGAAATTTTCATTAAATAGGTTAGGTTATCATGAATAGTTTGATCATAGATTTAAGAAAAGATAGTGGCATAGCCAAAGGACTAATGACCAACAATAGTATGAATGACTCGGTTATCAGGGGAATCATAAGAAGGGTAATATAGCTCTTTTACTAGTGATTCAATCTGAGATTCATTTTATTACAACTATAGATGCTGAGCTATCCATAGCATCAATAGTCTTATTTTTAGGTTGAGGAATTTGTTGAAAAGTAATAGAGGTGAAATTTTTCTTGGAAGAATCAATCAACCTTTTTTATGGAATGAACTTGTCATCTCTAGTTTGATAGTCATTGTTGATTTTACCTATGGCAAGTTGAGAGTCTCCATAGATAAGTAGCTCAATGATTCTCTATTCAATAACCAAATTGACACCATTTTTAAAAGCCTCATATTCCACTATGTTATTTGCAAAATGGAAAAAAGCTTGTAGGACTTTAGCTTAGTGTATCAATGAGGTGTAATGAAGAAAACGTTAGCATCAACACCATTCTAAGTATGAAATCCATCAAAAAATATTTTCCAACTCCTTTCAATGATATATGCAATAGATGAATCCATAAAATCTATTTTCATGGGAGCATTTTCCTAAAGTGGGAAATTAGCAAGTTTCTTATCCTTTACTAGCCTTACGTTCAACATACTAAATGTCAAATTTAGAAATATTCATCATCCATTTAGCAAGTTGACTAGTCAATGTAGCCTTACTTAGGAGCTACTTAAGAAGATCAATTTTAGCAATCAAGTGTGTAGTATGAGCTAGCACATATTGTCAAAGATTTTGGGATGAAAATACTACATTGAGAAAATATTTATAAATGTTATTGTAACCAACCTCATAAGAAACTAGGGTTCTAATGATATAATAGATATATCACTCTTTTCCATTTTCATCATGTTCTACTAGTAATACCCCTAGGGAAGTATTTGTAGCTAAGATGTATAAAATTAAGGGCTTTCCTACAATAGGATATATAAGAATATGAGGATTGGATGAATATTCTTTGATTTGATTAAGGATCTTGTCACATTATCTGTTCCAAATACATTAGTCCCTTTGTACAAGTTGTTATTGAAGGGTTGTGATCTAGCAACCAATAGAGAAATAAATCTCCTTATAGAATAAAGATACCCTTGAAGACTTCTAAACTAACTAATATTTTGAGGAGGCGGCTTTTCCATGATTGCCTATATTTCTCCAAGATCAACTTCAATGCCTTTAGAAGATATGATTTAGCCTAGAAGTTTATCAGAAGTGACACCAAAGGCACATTTCTTAGGATTGATTCTAAGTTAAAATTGATCCATGTGGGCCAATGTCAAATTCAAGTCACCTAAGTGAGTGTTTATTTTCTTATAATTACCCAATGTGTCATCTAGATAACTTTCAATATTTTTATGCATCATGTTATGGAAAATGCTTTTCATAGCCCTTTGATAGGTAGCACATATATTTTAAAGCCCAAATGGAATAACATTCTAGAAAAGGTACCCCATGCATAAGTGAAATTGGTGTTCTCTTGGTCTTTAAGAGCTACTTTTATTTGATTATATCCTAAGAACCCATCCATCAAGGAGTACATTTCATAGCACACATTCATTTCCATTATCATATCAATATTAGGGAATAGAAAATCATCCTTAGGGAAAGCTTTATTTAGGTCTTAGAAATTGGTTCACACTTGAATGGATTTTTCATGATTTCAAATAGGTACAATATTAAAGATCCATTTTGCATAGTCTATAGCTCTTATGAATTTGGCAACATGGTATTTTCCATTAGAGCACCTCTTTTTCTTTTTTATTTATATTTTGTGTCTATGGTACTTGATATATATTTATGTTATGTTAGTAGTTACCTCATTAGTGGAAGAGACTACACATCATATTCATTTTTAAAGGATATAAACTCACATGATTGGCATTATATAGACCAATCAATGAGATCAGGGTGTATGAGTTATAACGGGGTGAAGGATTCTAGGTAATTAATGTGAACAAATTTGTCTCTAGTGAGAAGAGAGTTAGAATCTATAATGATTTCATCAATGGTACCCAAATTGGGGTAAGCTCTAGGATAATCAATGTATTCCACTAAAGCAAGTTAAGAATTCAATTCATCAAACCCTATGAAAAACTCATGAACTACATAAGTTTGGTTAGCACAGATGTTTATGAAATCTAGCCCCAACTCATGGGATGCATCTAAAATGGAATCCCACTCATATTTATTAGATTCATTTCTTTGATCATGTGTTATAAGGTGATCAATGTTCCTTCTAATTATATCTCTATTTGGATCCTCTGCATTTGACTCATTGAATTAAAGTTATCTATAAATGGAAGCCTCATCCCTATAATCATTGTTTGGTACATCTTCACCCTAAATAATGGAAGTAGAAGGCCCAAAATCCTTGTCATCAAGAATGGTTGTAGAAACAGGTTAAATTTCAACTTTTGAGTCACTAGTAATGGAAGGTTCTTTATCATAGATAGGTGGAGTGTCATTAATACCATAGTACAAACTAGTATTGTCTTTGATCTTTCATCCATTGGTGTGAGTCATGGGTTAGGTAAAAGAATAACCCATAACCTAAATAACTCATCTTCCTAAGGAATTCATAACCTTTTCCATATCTCTTAGGAAAAATAGGAGTTATGAGAGTGATTTCATAAGATGTTTCTTGTTCCCTATAAACCCAATCTCTAACAACTTGATCTTCCTTTTTATCTTATAAGCTAAGGATTAAACAAGAGTACCATAGATAGTCATATTTGAAGATGAATATTTCATGTTTTCAAATGGTTTTCCATAAAAATAAGGGGAAACTAGGTTCTAATAAATGGATTCAATATTATGCAATCCCTCATAACATTTTTTATCATCTTAAGCTTCTTCTCAGAACCAGCAATCATGGTTCTAGCTTCATTAGCAACTCTAATGTTTGGAACTAAGGATTCAACATCACTAAGCATGTTTATTGATATAACATTAACCCTAAAAATAGAAAATTATGTATTTTTCAAGGGAAACTTGATATATTGATGATAGGTAGATGGGATATCATTCATGTCATGTATTCAAGGCCTTCCTAACAAGACGTTATATGAAAGTGGAATATCAAGAACTTGGAGGACCACATCTTTCTCTATAAGACCCACTTGAACATGTATAACAATTATACCTTTGGAAGAGCACTCACCTTCATCATAAGATTTGATAGTGATATTTCTTCTAGGGTCAATAAAAAACTTAGAGAGACACAAATACAACACAACATTAATGGAAATGATATTCAATCTTGCACCATTCACTAATCCATTTGCACTAAAATTGTAATGGTATATCTATCATAATTATGGTGTCACAACTTGTCGTCATTGAAATTCTGACAACAACACATCATAATTGCAACAACAATAAGTTGTGATGTCATAATTGCAACTGACCTGCCATCATAGTTTTTAAGAAAATGTTGTAGTGATTTTCTATCAACATATGCCTAACTTAGGTATGATAGATTTGAACTTCAATATAGAGTGCAAGGTTATGCAGATCGATAAGAATTTTCTCATATTTTTTGAATAAATTTTAAGTAATATGGAGTGGTGATGTGGTTGACTATAGCTTTAAAATTATCCGCATCAATGTTGGTGGAGATATTATCCTCTCGTAACACTTTTTCTAAGTTCTCTATATGAAAAGATGATAGCTCTAGCAACTCAATGATGGAAATCTATGCTAGGGTACATTAAAATTGGTACACAATGTCATAGGTGGATTTAGCAATGGTAGATATTGTATTCAACAAGGAAGACCCCACTTTTTTAGGATTAGCTTGTTCATAATGTTTTGCAACCTTAAGGACAACCTTGGGTTGACTCCTAATGATGGTGTTTAGTCTTTCATCTTAAGAAGAAGAGGTGGGAACACTGACTCTTAAGATAACATTAGGTCTTTTATCATTTGTGTCATAGTTAGGCTCCTAATCATACTTTGGTTTCATCATAGAAATACTCTCATCAATGGAGCATGTGTATAACATTGTCAGTTTTAGTAATCACAAACTTGATGTTGTTAGGAATTTTGTTAGAGAGCACAAACCAAATTTTTTGTTGCTTCAAGAAACCAAAATGGAAAAGGAAAGAGCTGAAAAAATAAAATCTTTTAAAGATTACTATATAAAAGCTAGCATTTCAAAAGGAGCCTTAGGGGGCACTTTAATGTTATGGAAAAAGTCATGTTACTCAAGAACTGTCTTAAATGTTAGTAAACATTTTATGTTGGTCAAAATTACTAGCATTGATTAGAAAAATGTTTGGTATATTGTAAATATATATGCTTTGAATTTAAATAATTCCAAGAAAAAAGTTTGGGAAACTCTTTCTCATATAAAGAGTAAATATTACCTTGGTAGATGAATTTTCTTGGGGAAATTTAATGTTCCTCTCTATGATCATAAAAAAAAGGGAAGTAATGCAAGTTAGTCGGATAAAAGTTTGGATCTTATGGACTTCATCAATAAAGAGGGTACAATGGATCTATGTCTTCATGGTATTGAGTTTACTTGGAGTAATAAGAGGCTTGGTAATGGTTGTATCTAGGCCCGATTGGATAGAGCCCTTATTTCTCCTAATTGGTCTAAAGAGTTTATTTGTAAACTAAAGGCTTTAAAAAAAATTGGATCCAATCACTTCCCTTTGATATTTACTATAGAAAACATAAATTCCAAAAGAAACTTTCCTTTTAGGTTTGAAAAAATGTGGATGCAACATCCACAGTTTGAGAGTAAATTGGAAGAATGGTGGAATATAGATGTTGAAGCAACTGCTCTTTTTAGAGTGCCTGCTAAATTAAGAAATGTTAAAAATGTTTTGGTAATATTTTTGAGAATAAAGCTACTTTAAAGGCAGACCTCTAAAGTATTCAGAGCAAGATAGAGAAGGAAGGCTACTCTTCTGACCTTGTTAGAGACGAGAATGAAAAATTGGTTGAGCTTTATGACATTGTCACTAAGGAGGAAATCTATTGGAGACAAAGATCTAGATTGATTTGGTTGAATGAAGGAGATAAGAATACTAGGTTTTTTCATATCTCCACTCTAAAGCACAGAGCAAAAAATCATATTACATTTCTTAAAAAGGGTGATCTTAAGATGATTGAGGAAAAGAATATCTCAAAAGAAATGGTCTCCTTTTTTTCTTCTTTAATGGAAATTGATCCTAATATTGATGCTAGTCATCAAGATGAAATCTTAAAGGTGATTCCTTCTCTAATTATTGAAGAATATAACAAGTTGTTAGGATCCATTCCTAAGGAAAAAGATATTTTTCAAAGCTATTAGTTCCTTAGGAGGGGATAAGTCTCGAGGACTAGATGGTTTTCCTATGTTCTTTTTTTAGAAGGCATGGTCTCTGGTTGGAAGAGATGTATGTGATGTTGTGAAGGAAATTTTTGGGGCTAAGAGAATGCTTAAGGAGATCAACTCTACCTTCCTATGTCTTATTCTTGGGGCTGATTCTCTAGACTAGTTCAGACCTATTAGCCTCTATAATTCCTTTTATAAGATTATTTCAAAGGTTCTTGCATACAAGTTTCTTTTGGTGCTTCCTTCTCTTATTTTTTATCAAAAAAATGGTTTTATACTAGGAAAGAAAATTCTTAACTCTATTATTACTACTCATTAGAACATTCACTCCTTATCTTTCTCTAACAATTGAGGATTTATCATGAAAGTTGATATTGTGAAAGCCTATGATAGAGTTGAAAGGGGTTTCCTTGTTAAGATTCTGTAGGCTTTTGGGTTTAACCATAAGATTGTAAGAGCTATCTCTCAGCTGATCTCCACTACTTCAATAGCTATTTTGGTGAATGGATTCTCTTCTGAATTTTTTAGCCCTTCCAGAGGATTAAGATGGTGAGATCCTTTATCACCTATCCTCTTTATTATTATGGCTGACTACTTGGGGAGATATATTAGCAAATTGGTTTTGCAAGGGGATATTAAAGGTTTAAAATGTTCTTCTCAACCTCTTACCTATCTCATGGTCAATTTTTTTATGACACTATTTTCATCGGTAAAGCTGAAGTCAAAGAAGCTAGAAACCTTAAGAAAGCTCTTAATTTGTATTCCTCTACTTTAGGTCAATTGATTAATTGGAATAAGAGCTCATTTTTTTTTATTAATACCCTTTTTCCAAGACAAAATAAAATTACTAAAATTATAGGATGTTCAATAGGATCTTTTCCTTGTATTTATTTGGGTCTCCCTTTGGGACCTAAACTACTAGACTCTTTCTAGGAAGATCTCATAATGATGTTCAACAAGAAGTTGGTGAGGTGGAAGGGAAACCTTTTGAGTCAAGCAGGTAAAATTATCCTCCTTAAAGCTTGCCTTCAAAGTATCCCCACTTATGCTTTGCATATTTTTAAAATACCAATAAAATTTGTAGATCCTATTGATAAAATCCAAAGGAATTTTCTCTAGTCTTGAATTGAGGAAAGAAAGAGAATGGCTTTGATAGCCTATGTTCAATTCTATCACCCTATTTGGGAAAGTGGTTTGGGAATCAAGTCAATGCAAAGTATAAATAGAGCCCCCTCAGAAAAAAAATGGATGAAGAGTATATCAAGATGATAAGGAATGAAGCATAATATGGAAACATAAATATCTCTTTTATGCTCATTCTTTACCTGAATTTTTATCCTCTCTTGATGTTCTTTTCGCTTTTGCTATTTTGGGGGTTGTTCAAGGAACAAAGAATACTCAAACTAAAGGTTGCTTATGGAATATTGGAAATAGGTTAAAAGTTAGATCTTGGGATGACACTTGGATAAAGGATTATCCCCTAATCAAGTACTTTGAGGATAGGACCCAAGCTGAAAGGTGTAAACAATTGTATGAGACACTTGTGGGACACTATTGGCATAATAATAATTGGGTCAACCTTGTTGATGTAAGCAAGGTTTTCATAACATTCAGATCATGTTGAATGTCTTTTCCTTTTATTCCCTATAGGAGGATAAGATGATATTGAGTGTTGATCCTAGTGGTCAATTCAAAGTTTCCTCTCTATTCAACTATAAAGAGAAAGGTAATCAACCATTCTAGACAAAAGCATAAATTAAATATCTTTTATTGGATCATGCTTCAAAATAAAAATCTAACCTTGGGTAATCTACAAAAGAGAGGAATTAATGTGGTTAATAGGTGTAGTCTTTGTAAAGAAGTTTTTGAAGATAAAGATCACTTGTTTTTGAATTTTTCTTATAGCCAACAAGTTTGGAGCTCTATTCTCAACTCTTGGAATATTTCTTGGGTCCATCTAAACAATGTTGATCTATGTTTTAAAAGATGGATCTATCCTTCTAAGGATCCTGATGTTGTATTACTATGGAAAATTACCCTCCCCCATCTTTCGTGGGGTATTTGGAAAGAAAGAAATAACAAAATCTTTCAAAATAAAGAAATGTCAGATTGAGTGCTTGGACAAAACATAGTCAAGGAAATAAAGGAAAATTTTAAAGCTCAGAGGAATTGTAATAAAGAATTTCAAATTGATAACCCTATGCTCTCCATAGACTCAAATATGAAGAAAGAATATATTAGAAAAGGACTAGATGGAAGGTTCCACCTATGGGATGGCTTAAAGGGAACTTTGATGGTGTTGCTAAGAGAAATCTAGGTAAAGCAGGTTGTGGTGGAGTTCTCATATGTAGGTAATATAATTGATGTTATTTCTATACCTACTGGTATATCTAATAGCCATAAAGCTGAGGCCACGAGAGCTCTATATACAATGAGGAATGCTGTGGAAATTGGTTTCCAAAATTTTTGGTTGGAAGGAGATTTCTTAAACATTCTTAATATGCTAAATGGAAAAGGTTTGGTCATGTGGTCAATTAAAGTTTGGGTAATGGAATTTAAATCATTATGAATAAATTTGAGAAAGTTTTTACCTCTCATTCTTTCCATGAAGGCAATGCAGTGGCTGATTGGATCGCCAACAAAGTAGTCCAACGTGAGTGTAAGATGACATGGCATGATGATTTAAGTAGGGACACAAATTTAAAATCTCTCATTAATTATGATAAAGTTCACACAATAGAGGGAAAGATTTTCCAAGATTAGAAATATAATGATATTTGGAGTGCAAATACAGAAGTCAGTGTTATTTCCCCAAGAAGGTAGATTAATGTGACTTCAATCTTGGCTTTGCACATATTTGTTTTTATGATCACCTTAGCTATTTTAATGAATACCTTGGTTCTTTTTTTTTCATCATTTCTTCATTATTTCATTTCCACTCGACTCTAGGATTTTGAAGAAAAACAAAGTCTTTCAAAATGGGAGGAGAACCACGAAAAATAGGAGCCTAAAAATTGCAAGGCTTGGAAACCCAAAACCTCCATATAGCAAATAGTGCAGAAGGGGAATGTCACCACATATCTAGAGTGACTTCATGGATGTAAAACTCATGTCACAATGACTTTCTTCAAAAATTGGGTTGAAGGTTGGGTTTCTCTACATGGAGTGATGGTGCATTTGACGAAAGAATTCATTGTTGAGGTGACAAGATTACCAAAGGAAGGTTTAAAATTTAGCAAGGAAATGAGTATTTCAAATGTAGCATTTAAGAAGTTCCTAAAAATGGATGTAGAGAAAAATAACATGGAGAAGAAAGGTGATTTTTATGAACTAGGCAAAAGCAAGACTATCTTGCAAGATGCGCTTTCATGCATTCATGAGTACTTTATCTTAGATGGTAGAGCTAAATGTGTTCATAATTTTAAATATTTTTTTGTCTAAATTACTTTAGGCACAAAGATAGAATCTTGTTTCCTTTCTACTTGAGATTTTCTTTACTCCATAGTCTCCAAGCTCATAGAAAAAAATAGTTCTACCTGATTCTTCATGAAGGGTTAATTTTATTGATTGAGAATTATTGTAAGAACAAGGTTATTGTGTCTCCCCCTCCTTTTGAGAAAAATAAGGGATTAGTGAGAAAAATCTACTCTAGGAAGAGTAAAGGTGAGGAGGAGGTTAGTGAGAAAATATGGAATTTGAAGCAAGAAACCCCCAAAAAAATTGTGGAAGAGATTACTGAGTCTAATAACTCAGAAAATAATGAAGAAAAAACTGTGGATGAGCAAGAGAACATGGATATGGGAGATTTCAGCTCTAATGTGGAAGGTTACCCTGGTGAAACTAGTAAGGAGGAGATGGATGTAAGAAATGAAAAAAATATTGGGTTAGGTAATGTTGGTGAAGAGGATACCAATCAGAGCAAACAATCCGCAGGAGTGACAAAAGGAAAAGAGGTAATGGAGAAGGAAAAAGAGGAACTCTATAAGAAGGATGTTGAAAATGTAGAGGAAGACAAAAGGGAAGAGAAGAATGAGTCTATGTGTAAGGAAGAAATGGGGAAGGGGAAGGATGAATTTGCTAGAAGAGATTCTAGGCTTTCTTTCCTTCATACTGAAAATCCAAGGTAGATTCTTCTCTTCAAGCCGACTCCTGGGTGTATAATGAATTAATGAACTTGAAGAGAAAAGTTACAAAAATGGAACTAAACCAAGAAATAGATCATGGAAAGACCACCCAGATATAAATTTAGGTTGGGAATACATTGGCCAAAATTTAGAAATATGAAAACAAGCTCCAGTTATTCATCAAAGAAAGTGGCAATAAAATGGAGCAGGTCACTTCTAATATTTGCATAGCTACTACTAGTTTAGGGAAGAGAACCAATGAAGAAACCATATCTCTAGGAGGTCCAAGTAAAAGAATGAAACAAAGCTCTAGGAAAAAAGCTACCGAGGGCACTATGAAATCTAATGTTAACACCATCCAATCTATTGTGGAGGCTAGAAAAGAAGTGGTCCAAATGATCAAAGAACTGCAGTAGCAATTTTTTTTTGTTACTAGTTTTTGGTCTCTATTTTGGTAGTTGTCCTAGTTTTTGGTCATTTGTCTAGGTTTTTTATCTGGTTCTATTGCTTTAAAACTAGGTTCTAGGCCCTTATAAAACTTGGTCATGTTTTTTGGTTTTATCTCATGGTTTTAGGTCCCTATAAAACCTGACTTTGAATCTTTTAAAATTTTAGGTTTTAGGTCCTTGTAAAACCTAGTGGAGCTTTATGGTTTATCTTTTGATTTCTTGTTAATATTTTTAGGTCCCCTTCAAAACCTATTTTTACCTTAATCTAAAACATTTCAATATTAGTGTATGTATAGTTGATCTTAGCATCATGGTTATTATTGTTTACATTTTAAGTCTCCCCTTGTTCATACATAGGGAGAAGTTTCGCAAAATCCTTCTAATTAGAATTTTCAATTATCCTATCAATACCAAAACTTCCTTCATCAACAAGATATTGTATAACCTTCTTCAATTTAAGACAATGATCCATTTTTTGACCTGTATTCCTATGATAGTTACAAAAATAATCTTCTTTCCACCAAGGAGGCTTAAGGATGGGATCATAAGGTCTCAAATTATCTAGAAATGTAATAAGTTTATTAGCAACTAATGTTTTTAAGATTACCTCATAGTAATCAACCAAATGAGTGACAAGACACTTATACCTAGGTGTTTGTGTAACCTTAGGCTTATTAGAATCATTGGTCCTTTTAGGTTCTTTTTTTCAGTAGCTAGAATAACATTATATAATTTTAAGATGGGTTCCTTTGTTTTAGGAACATCAACTACCCCATCATTATAAATATACCTCTTTTGTTCCAAGGTTTTCCTTTGTCCATACCATTTTTGTTATCATTGGTTTTATCTGTTGTTTAATACTATTCTCCCCTTCTTAATGAAAACACACTCTATGCAATACACACTCTCAATGATGTCATTAAAAGTGTGAAACACTTATTTTCAAATATCATAATGTATCTCAGGCACAAGATTGATAAAAAAAGATGACAATTTTCTCATTTTTGGTGATTTTTCAAGGGTATCTAATATGAAATTTTCTCCATCTTTGTAAATAAGTAACAAAAGGTTCCCCTTTCTTTTGTTTGATGTTGCATAAATATAGCATAGTAACGGGATGTTGTATGTTGTAAGAATAATGTTCTATGGAACTTTGCACAATCTCATCAAAATATTTAATAGGAGGAGAATTTTTTGTGAACCAGTCCATGGCTTTTCCACTCAAGCTTCTTTCAAAAAGCCTCATGAGGTATGTGTCTTCATGCATTAAGTCAATATTAAGCTCATAGAATTTCCTAACATAATCATGGGGATCCCCATTTCCATCATACTTATCATATTTAGGAATCTCCACATCTATTGGAAAAGGCACAATCTAAAGACTTTTGTCAAAAAGGAGCCTGCATATAGGTTCAATGAATGAAGGTTTAGGATTTTGTTTTTCACTTTGCTTACATACAAATTAGTTTTATAATTATTGCAAATGTTTCTTCAAGATCTCATTATTTGTAGGTTATTTCTTTTGAATGATCATTTGGACATCAAATTCATGGGGTAACTTCTATCCTTTAGAAGTCATGTATATGAAATATTGATGACCACTTTTCTCTAAATCCTTAAGCATAAGACTTTTAAGGTAATTGTCTTGCTGAAATTTTATGAGGTCCTAACTATTAAACTCATTATCTATCTCACTCCCATTTTTTTAAGGTTATCCATGTTTGGAATGCTTGGGTGGAGACTTGTTTCCGTCAAGATGAGACCTTGGTGTCCTTGGAGGGGTGTTTTTTCCATTGTACCCAAAGTTTGAAAAGTTTTCAAAAGGATTTCTATAAGTGGCATTAGAATTTTGATTCTCAAAGATATTTGTGTGATGATTTTCAAAACCATGAGCCTTAGTATCATGAGTATTGTTTTCCTCATACATATGAGCATTCATCCTAGATGTCATGTATCTTTCTTGTTTGAGTTGAGATCTTGTTCTAGTCTTTCTTGTTCACCTTGGTAAGATTTCTTCTCTCTTTCAATTTTTTCTCACATAAATATGAAGAAGCTATCTAAGAATCTATTTATGTCTTGATTATTCATGGTGAAAGACAAACCATTTTCAGCCATAGTGGTGTCAAGTGGACTATCAAAGGAACTTCCAAAATGACTAAGAGGATTGTACCAAATGGAAAATTTATTTTTATGTACTTTTCCAAATATAGGTTTAGCCTCAAGATCTTTCTTAAGAAGGTACTTTATCAAACCTAAAATAAGGATGACTTCCTTGACCAAATTGGAGCCTACTTACATCTAATAGCTAGTTTTTTTAGCCTAGTTAGATCACACCAAGAACTTGGAGTACAAACTTAGAAAATTAAAATGTTCACTTGTCAAAGAGGTAGCATTAAGAATGATCTGTCAAAAGTGTCCAAGCATCTTACGAAAATAAAAACTCAAATGAAAAGCTAGGAAATAATCCAAATAGAAATGTAGGTAGAATGAGTGGAAATACAAAGTGAACAATCCTTCAAATCTAGTATGTATACAAGGAGCCAGGGTGATCATTTCCAACCTAGAATATAGCCAATCATGGAGATTTTAACCAAGGACATAGCATCATCAATTATGGACACCCTTAAATCAATCAAGAGCATAGTTAAAGTCAAATTGATCAAGAAAAATGAATAGGTGACAGAATCTAGGAAGTAGAATGATAGAAGGAAAACATAGAGTTTTGTACAATAGTTTCTAGCAAGTGATACAATACTTTCATGCAGTACAATAGTTTATGTATAATAGTATGATAGAGTGTAGTATAGATGTATCACATAATTTATATGACAAAATGATACTTTCCAAATTCTAGAAGTATCATACAGTATTTCTCAAGTAAGCAATACGATAGTAGTGCAACAAAGATCATTTTAGTGACTTTGTGCCTAAAATACCCATGTTTTGATTGAAATTTTGAACAATTTGTACAATGTCATTGTGATAGAAGAGTTATTTTAGTTTGGTAGGGATTAAAGGTAGGGATTTTGAAAATAATTCTGAGACATACACATGTCTCTAAGCAATTGGATAAGGGGCAAAGCAACCTTTCCAATACAAAAACTTGGGAGGTTTTAAAAGAAAAAGACCCGATGAATACTACCATTTTTTTATGTTCAAACAATTTCCATAGGTATATCACATTCAAAGATACATTGCAGAAACATCTGCCTAAAGGACATGAATAATTTATCAATACCTTGTCCCAAAAATTGATACTTCCTTGCCTCACATAAAGTGATTTCCCACCATAGATATTAGCTTTGTCATTTATGGGTTACCCACATCTAAAGGAACACATATGGTGAGTCAAATATTGGGGTGATCTTAATAGTCCACTAGGATCAATCCTTACACCAAGATATTCAGCAATAAAATAGGGTGGCTTCTAAATTCTAAGGTGTCTATTAAGGGTCCCATTCATAAGACCCCTCTTGTACCCAATATGGGACATAGGTCAAATGACCACAAGAGTACCTTAAGTGCACCTAGCTAGTGATTTATTCATGATCCCAATCCCACAAGTAATCTTCGCAAGTGAAGTCAAGTCTTATCCCTCCAAGGACTTCACTTTTGTCAAGAGGTTTTTATGATAGTGGGTCATATTCGCTAGGTTTTTCTTGTTCCCACCTTTGGTCATTTCTATTGGTATCTTTCCACAAATAGAAGGCCCCTAAAGGTAACATCTCACTAGTGAGATTGAAAAAAATGGATCCATAGCTCAAGATTTTTCATTCATCAAGTAGGTCAAGAGCATACTCTCCTATTCTCCAATGCTTCTCCAAAACACCCCAATAAAGTTAATTAAGACCACTAATGAGTAGAATATACCATCCACTTTCTTGAACCAATGACGATTCAATCTGATTCACTAAGAAGGTGAAGTGAATACCCTCCTATCAATAATGGAACATTACTAATGAGTTTTGTGTGCCTATGGAAATGAAACAACAAGTATATGTCACACTTGAAATAAAATAAAGACACACAATTTTTTTTAAATTTTTTTTTGGAAGACTTGCAAAATTGTTAGTAGCCCCCTTTATTTTTTATTTTACAATTTTTCTTACCAAATAAAATGAAAAAGATAGGAATCTACAAGACAACAAGGGTTAGGGCATCAAAATAGTCAATGAAATCTGAAATAACCCTACAAAACCATTGTTATGACCTATTAGAAAGCTAATAAACTAAAATATGAAAGCTTGGAAATGAAAAATGGAATTTGAAAGATAGATTGAGAAAATAAAATTTATAGAACAATACTATGAGCTCAACATGTGTCATACAATGCTTTCTTCTATGTCAGGGTGAAACTTCTACCCAAAATGATACTTTGTATCAAATAGTACAATACTTTCTCCAACTGCAATACAATATATACAAAGCACTAGTATGATAATGAAACTATCCATGCATTGTATCCCTTCATAGAAAGTAGTGTACGGTCATAGATAAATTATTATTCAATATTTTTGGCTACAAAATAAGAATCCAAACCTACAAATGCAAATATAGACAAAAAAGAGAAAAATGGAGCTAAAAATTAATGTCCAAGATCATAGTGGGTGACAAAAATGTATACAAAAAATAGAGTATACTTTGATAAGACATTCTATCTAAGGGATGCAATAGATTAGGAACCTAGAATGGCAAGTTAGAGCTCCATATAATATATTTTCTAGGTTTTCTATTGTCCACAATTAGAAGTCTAGTCATAGGTTCAAATTCATGACTTTCAAAGCACAAAAGTATGTTCCCCTACACATTTCAAGGCGAGTACTTTATAATTCAATACACTTTCTAGTCTAGAGCTATTTTTATATAATTGGGTTAATTACATATATTTAGCACCTAGATTTATCTTACTCTTCTCATTAAATTGATTAGTTCATTTTCACATTTACATTGCATGAAAGAAGAATTTATTTCATACTTCCTTCATATAATTTGGGTATAGTGTTAGCATTATTTTATCTCTTTGGGTTTTGCTAATCGAATTTGAGTTACATTCAAAGTTATGTTTGAAATCCCCTCTTTCTCTTGTATTAAATGTTAGTGTAAAGTGGAAGTATTATATTTACACATCCTATTGAGTACTTACATATCACCCCTAAACATTTTGGTGAGTTCTTTTTTATCTCCATGTTGCTGGGCTAAAAAGACTCTTCTTCATATCTCTTATGCGATTGTCCTCCATTGTGTTGTATATGTACTTCCTTTGGAGAATAATGACATTTCATAAATGATATAATATTAAATATTATCATATGATTTTACTAACCCCAATGTTAGTAGATCCCTTCACTCTCTCTCTCTCTCTTTCATGCATTTATCACCCTCCAAGTTTTATCTCCTAGGGGTATTTCACTATGGAATTTTTTTTAGTGAATGCATGTATGCTTCAATTAAATAAATTTCTATAATTAAGTCTTTTGAAATTTATTTAATGTGGGGGCATACACTCCACACACTTTTGCACACACACACACTTTGACAATTTGATTTCCTCTATTGAACTACTAACAGTTCATGGGGGTTGATTTCTCTTTATTTATTTGGATCTCTCCTTGAACTACTAATAGTATGGGAGGCCCAATCCTTTCTTTTGATCTATATTTTTATTAATAATATTCTAGGAGGTATGACCATTGTTTGATAATTTATTTGACTATTGATAGTCTAAGAAGCCCAATCTTATTTTTGATCACTTTAGGAAACACACATCATTATTCTTGGGTCATCCTTTGTTATTCCTCTTTTTTTCTCATGAAATTTCCTTGAGCATGAATATTTTTGATGATTTGACTAGCATACCACACACACTTTATAGAAAATTCAATTCATCTTTAGTGATTTGACTAACATGTTAGACCCACTTGCTAGACCATTCAATGTCATCTTTTATTCTAGCACACCTTTTTCTCTCATGTAGTTCACAATAAGAAACACAAACCTTATGAATATTTTTGATGAATTGACTAGCATACCACACACACTTTATAGAAAATTCAATTCATCTTTAGTGATTTGACTAACATGTTAGACAAACTTGCTAAACCATTCAATGCCATCTTTTATTCTAGCACACCTTTGTCTCTCATGTAGTTCACAATAAGAAACACAAACCTTACTGAGAAACTTAGCTACACCTTTTTATTTGCATTTAAATATCTCTTGTTATGGTTCTAGATATGATGAATACTCAAGTCTATTGGCGGCTTGACAATTTCCTCATCTCATTAGTCATAATACAATCAACTTTTACTTTTGATCTACTTTATTGTGAGTTTGAGGCAACTCACACTCTTTCTAAATGAGGGCTAAAATCACCCATAATTTAAAACCTTATATCTCATGTCCTTTAGTGACCTTATGGACCATGTATGGATTCATGCTGATTTTTTTTCCATATCCTGTCTCATATCTTCCACTATTAACAATGCAATTTTTGAGACCTCAAAATATTCTCCCAATAGGCTAACCCTAGAATAGGTCAACCTATTTTTGGAATATTTTGACCCAAGATGACCTATTATATTCAACCCAATTTTACCTTTTCCCCAAGTATTTTAAATCTCAAGCCCAATTCTTTTATGAGGCTAGAAATTGTAAAATCAGTTGACCCCACTAGCTTTCTTTATTTTGAACCCTAAAACTTTTATAAAAGGAAGCTTAGGAACATCATTTTCGACATGCACACCCATTGTAGAAATAACACAAGAAATATAAATCATCCAATTATTCTAGTAAGTAGATTTTCATCAAGCATTCAAGGAATTCAAAGATTTAAGGATCACAAAGCATTTCCTCTTCAAGATCTAGAATTTTGTTGGCTATCAAAGGAGGAGATTGGCATTGAGCAATTCATAACCTTCTTCCATTATGAACATTTAAATCCATGGATTCATGATGTGGCTTTGATAGATGCATTGCATTTGTGAATATTTTCTACATTTCTACATTCTTTATTGCAAATTCAACATCTACAATATACATACATTAAATATCCTTGTTGACAAGGGTCTCTACAATCAAGGTGAATATCTATAAAATTGCCTCTCTTTCTTTTATACATATTTACATTTTAATTTCAATGTTCATTCTTCAATCTAGGGCTTGATCAAGACAATACCTCATCCACCCAAAACAAAAAATATGTTTATTGTGTGCAAGAGTAGGATAGCCAAATTGTGACCACAAATATAAAAAACACTCACTAAAAAATTCCAAAGAAGCTAGGCTAAATTTTCTATTATGTCCCAGGAACATGGAAAAAATTTCATAAATCTTTTAGATATATTACCACTAAGTCGATGTCTTCCTAGGACCCTGAGAAAAATAGGATTTTTGGGTTTTCTATTGTGATTGTGAATTTGTAGTCACGAGTTCAAATCCATGATTTTTATAGGAAAAAAAGGCATATTTTTCTACACATTTCGAAATGATTACTTTTTTTTTTATTAATTTCACTTTTTAATATAGACCTATTTTCATATCTTAATTTGACTAATTGCATATAGAGACAAATTTCATTATAATTTGACAAGTTATTTAATATATAGTGAATTCATTGAAATTTGTATGTTTGATTGAATTGTTATTTGGAAATGGTTATAAATTTGACAAGTTGTTTAATATATATTGTGTATTCATTGAAATAATTATAATTTGTATATGTATTTGAATGATTTTTTATTTACATATTGTAACTAATTCAGATGTTTAAATAATTTGACATATAAAAATCATCATCATGCCAAGGAAGAAACCCAAAACTCAAACAATGGAAGAGAGGGAGAGAGGTTTGGCAATTAAAAGAGATAAAATGAAACTACTACGTGAACAAAAAAAATTGCAATGCAATAATGAAAAATTGTCTTTCGAAGAGGAACATGAACCACCAATACAAAGAAACAAAGAAGAAGAATTGGAAAGACAAAGAGAATGAATGATACTCTTACGCTCAAGAAGACAATTGAATTGTGAAGCTACACTATCTTCTAATGTTGGAGTCATATTATCATCTCATGTTGAAGAGACGCTAATTTCTACATTTGATAATGTACACACTCCATCATGCCATGTTGAAGGCAGAACATCAACATATCAAGTAGGTGATATTCTATCTTTTGCATCTCATTGCCAAGACACATCATCTTCGGTTCAAGGTACCTAAAAGACTCAACCTTATGTTAATGTTCAAAATGTTGAGGGAATGGAAGAGATTATAACACCTTCTTGAATTTATTTTAGAAGACCAAAATATTTGATTGATATTTATACTAACATTTTGAAATCAATGCCTGACAAGATTAGAAAGCGTACTTGTCAAAGAAAAGTTAATCGTATGTGGAGATAATTCTTTGAAGAATTAAATATTACAAGTCAATGCCAATTATTTGTTGAAAAGATGAGGAATTTGAAATTTAGGCCCATCATGAAGATTCTTGGGCTAAGAAAGATGGATGATTCAAATGAAAAAAGAATTGTAAAGAATGTAATGAGTGCATATGATGAAGTGGATTCTAAATCACACACCAAAGATAATAATATCACAAGAAATGTACTTACATCAACAATAGTAAGTACCCAAATAAAGAAATCTTGACTCATGAGAAAGACAAGAAAAATATTGAAAATCGGTAGAGGTACTCTAAGGAGAGCCATGGTAAGGCATGAGAGAGTTGAAGATCCAACAAACAATGAGCTATGGACATTTAGTGGTAGACTACCCTGAAAGGATAAAGAAATTAGTGAAGCTTTGAAAATATTGATTGAATATTTTTGGACAAATAACATGTGTGTTTCTCCTAATAAAAGAGATGTTGTAAGAAGGAGGATTGGTAGCTAAAATCACAAATGACATGTGAGACATTTTTTGGACTCAACTCAGACACAATTTTTTGGAAAATTCATTAGTATGTATCCTCAAATTTGAATACGTAAATTTTTTTTTGAGATGGGTAAACCTTTTTATGTGAAGATAAATCATAGATCTGCAGCTTGTTGTTGTAAGATACATATTGAATTTTCTAACCATTTTGATATTTTTTGGCATATATGTGTGTTTTTGCATTCTAAGTTTTCTTTGTGGGATTGTGACATGAATGATCCACCTAGATCTTTAAATAAATTCATATCCAACATCTTATGTGAAATAGGGGACGATCAACAATTTTACAAGACATCAGGCTTGGATGGTACATGCCATTTTTGTGGTTCTTTGTAACTTTTATCAACTTGTGAACATATGGATAGTACACATGTAATTGAAAATGAAATAGTTGATTATAGAAAATATAAGACAATGACATATGCTCTAAAATATGGGAAACGGGGTAAAATATGTGATCTAGTCATTGAAAAGATTCCAGTGTATTAGTTCATGAAGATTTTTCATGAAAATATTCTTTATGAGTATGCAAGGCATACACATAGAGCTTGATGGTTGGATTTGCAATTCAAGTTGTGCAAAGATACATTTCCACTAGATATTATTGTTTCAATTGTAGACTTCATAGAGAACTACATAGTACAACCACAAAATGAGGTACAAGAAAAGTATTATACTTCTCAATAGATTTTCATATTTGTTCACATAAAATTCATACATTCACCTACAAGTATATAGGATGATAGGAAGATATTGAGGGAATACTATTTTTACATCAGTGATGATCAATCACATTCTAGGAAGTTTGTACATGGTTATTTTCAACTATTTAATGAAGATTTGGCTAACAGAGGCATACCATATTGCCAGCACATTATTTGGTCAGAAAATTGCACATCTCAATTCAAGAATGTATGGATGTTCTATTGGTTAAGTAGGATGCACAACTTTTTTAGAATTCAATATATGTGGAATTTCATATAGGATGGTCATGGAAAGCGAGAGCACGATGGTGCAAGCACATGCATCAAAAGAGCCTTAGCTTGTGAAGAATTAAATTAAAAACATGGAGAAACATTGACAAATGCAAAATCCATCATCTAGTGGTGTAACACTACAATGGGTCCAGATAAGGAAGGTGAGTCTATGGTTCATAAATTTTTTTGGTTGATAGATAATACTAACATTGCACCATATGAGGACTATTGCACATTGATAGGATCAGGTGAGTTGCACTCTTTTAGAAGCTTTGGTGCAAGTTCATAGAGTATCCACACACAAAAAATGGTATACTTTTGTCCATCATGTGCGGAGGAAATTTGGGATGAGTGTGAGTCAATTGAATGGGTGGACAAATGGGATATAGGGTTTTGGACCCAATTGACACCTATCATCCCCCACAAGCACTGCAAATGGTAGAGATGGATTCATCCATTGACTTTGACCACTTGTCTGATCTAGTGCAACCTGGTAATATATATATCTTTGTAAATTCAATATGTAACTTTATAACTTTTACCTAAGAATTTTTTTGAATTAATGACCGCATTTTGTACATTTATTTTTGTAGGCCATATTTTTGTTTTTATTGCACCCGAAGACAATGAAGAAGGGATAGATTATTATTTGTGTTGTTGTGTCTAGGCCAAAATATAATTGGATCACTCAGTTACAGATGGTGAATGTTTAGAGTACAATATAGGTGTCGTGGTTGTAACCAACACATGGCTTAGATGATATTCTATGAAGAACCCTAACTTGTGGTTATTTGAGGATTGGAAAATAGAGAGGAAGATTCTTCATTATTTGAACCTTATTATCACATCAAATGTCCACTTGATAAAATATGGTGGAAAACCACATAATAAGACTCTTTGGAAGGTTCATGAGTCAGACTAGGAGGCAATACTTGAGACAATAAAATGTAGAGCAGATCCAACTAGCTCATTAGATTGAATATAATTACTAAAACATGGACCTCTCTCGCTTTTTGTGATGTAGAGTGCACAAATTGGTAGCTTCAAATAGACTTTCCCATTATTTGGTTTTTGAAGTTTTTTAAGGGTTAGTTAAGAGGTTGTGTGTATCTAATATGTTCCAAGAGTCCATGGAATGCAACTAGTCCCAATGTGTTTATAAAAGAGGCAAAATTTCTCATTAGGTCCTAAGTTGGTCAAAAGTTACTTAATAGGTAAAATGGGTTGGGAAACTAAGGTATTTGGTTACCTAATAGGTCCTAGGAATCCTAACTAGGGTCCTAGAATGGTCCTAGATCGACCCATCTAATCAAAAGATGTAAAGAGAAAAAATTGCTTAAAAGTTGCAAAGTTGCTTGAGCAACTTTTGTAATTTTTGCAAAAAGTTGAAAATAATAGTTTGGGAAGTTGTAACTACCCATGCTTAGGTATTTGAGTATGGGGAAGCATGTTTTGGAAGGTTAGAAGGTTTTTAGCATGGGGAAGCACTCAAATTCCTCAAAATTGCCTAGTAGGCCTAATTTCCTCCAACTAGGTCTCCAACGAGAAAGACGTTAACTTTTCTTCCAAACTCTCCAAAGGAACTCTCAAATAAAATAGGTTTTCAAATATCCATTTCAGCCTTCTTTAACATATCTCAACCTTGGTATAGGTTTTTTTGGACCAACAAATAGATCCTCCAACTAGGTACCCATTTTAAGCATAAAATAGGGTTTTTTTCGAACGCAACTACTTGCTCCCCTTGTTTCTAATGCTCTAGACTATCA
Source organism: Cupressus sempervirens (assembly GCA_028749045.1). NCBI lineage: Eukaryota > Viridiplantae > Streptophyta > Pinopsida > Cupressales > Cupressaceae > Cupressus > Cupressus sempervirens. Next base: position 444,727,607 of record CM053786.1, on the reverse strand, counting down.
ATAGACTCCTTAAATGGACCCAATCAAAGGAATATTGGCTCAATTTCATGCTCCAACCTCTACAAGTAAGAAATCCCCAAATTGGTCTCTTACAAACCCTCAAACCTAGGGCTTTCTCAATGTATGACTTCCCAAGACAACTTCAATCAACTGAAGGTTGATTCACCATTTGCAAGACATATGTAGTCATTGTATACCATAAAATACCCCTCTCCAATGGATAGATCTCCTGCTGGTGCTCCTTAGGCATGCATTTCATGCACCTATATCCACCTAAACTCAATTAGAGGCCTCCAACCATGCAAACTCCTGTCCAAATATTGTTAGAAGAATTATTTATATAGTAATATATCTTTTGTGTTTCTAATAAGAAACTAGTCACAAGGTGTTTGTAAAAGAGCCAAAATTACTCTTTAGGTCCTAGGTTGGTCAAAAGTTGCTCAATGAGCCAAAAGTTGTTCAATAGGTTAAAAGTTGTTAGGGATGGGAAAATAAGGTATTTGGCTACCTAATAGGTCCTAGGAATATTAAATAGGGGCCTATAATAGTCCTAGATGGACCCATTTGACCAAAAGATGTAAAAAGCAAAAAATTCTCAAAAGTTGCAAAGTTGCTGCAACTTTTGCAATTTTTGCAAAAAGTTACAAATGGAGGTTTGGGAAGTTGTAACTACCCATGATCAGGTATATGAGCATGGGAAACATATTTTAGATGGTTACAACTATTATTTGAATAGTTATAACTCCTTTCCAACCAAGTTGCATTTTTTAGCAACTTTTACAACTTTTCAAATTTGCAATTTTGCACACAAAGTGCAAGTTTTGAAAAGTTCAGTAGATTTCACTTCTAGGAATTGTAAAAGGTTCAAAATTATTCAAAAACAACTAAAAATACCTAATCCTAGGCTATCTTGACCAAAAAAATCAAAAAGACCCAATTTTGCCTAATTAGCAACTGTTGCTCATATCTTGCACAAAGTGGCCTATGCATACATATCTTCCTCATATCTCTCTCACCATTCATTGTGGGATTGAATTGTGTGATCCATTAGCTCTAAGTGTCTAGGTAAACTCTAGTACCAATATCATCTTTTCTCATTGATTGATCGAATGTTCTCAGACACGCCGAACGAAATTGACCTTAAGAGTCACTAAATGTCATATGGCATCGATCTTTGACAGGGCATATCTCAGAGCTCGTGTAAGGTATGGATGCAATTCCAAGTGATATAGGATCATTTTGTTTATAGATACAATAACCTCTCTCTCTTTTTGGAGATTGGATTCCATTTTGATTTTGTGACCCCATCTCAGGTGATGATGAAACTTGTAGTGTTGGCTAGTACAATGTTGTCAATTGGTGAATCTCTCTAACTATTCATCGTGGGATCAAACTATCTACTCCATTAGTTCTGAGTGGTCTAGTAAACCTTAGTCTCAAGCTCATCCTTTCATGTTGCTTGATTGAACATTTTTGGACATGTTGAACAAAATTGACCTTGAGAGTCAGTAAATGCCATAAGGAAACGATCTTTGACAGGGCATATCTTAGAGCTCATGTGAGGTATAGATAAAATTTTGGGTTCTACAAGATCATGTTGTTGACACCTACAATAAATTCTCTTTCTTTTTAAAGATTGGATTCCATTTTGATTTTTCAGCCCCATCTTGGGTGATGCTAAAACTTCTAGTGTTGTCCAGTACAAAGTCACCAACTAGTGTTCATCTCTCTAACCGTTCATTGTGGGATGAAACTGTCTGCTCCATTAGCTCTGATGGATAGGTAAAAAATGATAATAAAAAAATGTCTTCTTTGTTAGAAATAAATTTTAGTATGTTGATCACATGCGTACATTGTTTAGCATAGGTCATGCAGTTTCCTCTTTGGCCCCTCTCATGGAGATTGTGTTTGACATTCTTGTAAGTTGTCTGATTGATACTGCTTCTACTCAAGCATTTCAAAGATGGTGTTGCATTTCCATTTCAAGAAAATACAATAAAGAAGTAGACATCACATCACACTACAAATATTTTACTCAACTCTTGAGGATACACCCATGACTAAGCAACCAATTAAAACATATCTTTTATAAAGAGAATGATGAAAAAAACTACTAAGTGTCCTATACATTTTAGTGTGTTGTTCAGACCTACACCTCATGCTTTATAAATACAATGATGAAAAAAATACTATCTTCTTTGTTAGAAATACCTTTTAGTATGTTGATCACATGCATATGTTGTTTAGCACAGGTCATGTAGTTTCCTCTTTGGCCCCTCTCAAAGAGATTGTGTTTGACATTCTTCTAAGTTGTCTGATTGATACTGCTTCTGCTCAAGTGTTTCATAGATAGTGTTGCATTTCCATTTCCTTTTTATATTACTATAAATAAGAGGCCCAACATCATGATTATTTCTCCATGTAGGAAGCCATAGGTTCAACATACATTTTGTGTGCAACATTAGTTTATTGAGGACTTGACATGAAAAGAAGCGGACCACCACCAAAAGGCCACTTGGAAACATTTTTCCCTACCCCAACTTTCAAAATCACATTTCTCATTCTATCATTGCCCTTACAAAGATATAATTTGAGGAATATTGGAGTCACAACAATTGTAGAAAGCCATGAGTACCAGTTTGAATCCATGGGTGCAATAATTTATTCCTCCTATAGTACAATACATGAGTCTCCCTTCACGCCCATCCACTTTCCCAATTTCTCCTCCAATGGTGAATGAAACCTCATTGATATCATACACTATTGTTCCAGCTCCATTCAAACCATAGATAAATTATGTTCCACACATCATGAATTATATTCCAAAAATCTCTCCACCAAGTTTCCCTCTCATGGGTTGCCTGATTCCTTTTCCTCCTATAAATACTCCCTTTCCTAGTGGAAGAATAGTTGAACAATCTAATTCTCTACCCAATTTTTCAGTTTTCCCTCCTCATGAGAAACAAGGTTTGAAGGATCCTCCTCCACAACATCATTGTCTTCATCTACATATGTTATGAGATATTTCACATTTGGATTCAACTAAAAGAGATCACAATCATTGTTTCTACGTCAATCTAGTGAGAGGTATAGATTAACATCTTACCTTGCATAATGTATAAATACTGAAGCATACTCTCAAAGTATTCTCACACTTTACATGAAATGAAATTAAAGTAAATATAGTATGATTAAGAATATCAATCCTTCAAGAATTTCTTAGGATAAGAAGTTCTGAAAAGCCTTACAAACTATATTCTAGATATAAGTTCTACCTACTAAACCTTGATTAGATGATGTAGAAGCATGGAAATTAGAATCAAATAGAAGTTGGTCTAATGTTCAATGTGGATGGATGATGGACATGGATATCCATCAAAACACTAGATTGTGTTGGAAATCTGATTGAACAGCTCATTAGTGATGAAGATCAAAGAGAAAGACATTGTTTCTACAGAATGTTTTCAATCATTGTTTTGTCATTGATGTCAAACATATTATTTGTAGGGATGATATTTGCTTATAAGATCCAAGCACTATCACTTAGTTGATTGATGAAGAGAATTTAATCAATAAGTTGTAACAAAAGCACCTAAAGGAAAGTTTGAGTTATGGTTTTGTAATGAAGTGCAAAGATCAGTTAAGCCAATGATAAAAAAATGTACTAATGACATACTGAAGAATACAAAGTTTGGTCATACTTAGAAACATTGGAGGAAGAAGCCATAACAAGGATGAATGCAAAGCTTAAACTAAGATCATAAGTGGGTGCCGAGCAAGCTAGTTGAAGCCGAGAAAATTTTCAATGTGAGTCGAGTAAAGATCAAGTGCTAAGTAAAGATCAGGTGTCGAGCATCAAAAAATCTTCAAGTGCCAAGTGATCTTTAGGTGCCGAGTGATCTTTAGGTGTTGAGTGATCTTCAAGTGTCGAGCATTAGGAAAAACATAGTTGATGACGAGTAACACAGTATGTGTCGAGCACTAGTATTTCAATAGTGCTAAGCTACTGCATTATTTTAAAAGTTGAGGATTCGCCAAATCTAAGCCAACATGGTTGTTACGTTGAAGTTTTTGAATGAGTTGGAAGATAAGGATGATAAGCTAGTGGCACAAAATCCTATGTAAATCATTTTTGAATGAATTCTAAAGGATTATTCAAGAAGTTTCTAGAGGAAAAAAGATATAGGATAGATACATTGTATCCTACCTAATCCATAAAAACCCTAAAGTTGGAGAGGGATAATTGAGCGGGAAAAAGTATTCCATACTTCTACTTAAGGAGTCATAGGTCACGAAGCAAGAGGTTGGTCAAGAGTGAAAGTATGAAGTGCTGAACAAGGTGTTGAGAAGGAAGTGAATACAGAGACTCTGCTTCAATAGATGACCACAAAGATGATTGCATTGGCATAATGAGGAACAAGACTCAAGGCGAAAAAAAATTGAAAGGAGGGCAAGCTGTTAGTTTTGTAGAAATTGAGAGCCAGGCAATGTTATGAGCTAAGAAGTAATCTGAGATCTGCAAGATAAGTTGTGTATTGTAATCAGGTCAAAATCCCTTATTGTTACTTCTAGAAATTGTATTAGTTAGGGTGAATGGAAATCCAATGGACTTAGGTTGGTTTAATAGCCATTTGTAAATCCTTTCATAGGGTGTCATTCCAAGTGAATGTTCTAAAGACCTTTAACTAGGCCCACTTCTAATGGGGTGGTTAAATCCTCTAACAAGGTCACATTTAATAGTGTGTTGTAATCCTTTAATAGGGCAGGCCATTCATAGGGCATCACTTCAGAAGGGTGGAAATTGAGTAGCATGTTACAGGTGATTTTTTCCAAATTGGGTTTCCATGTAAATCACTGTGTCATGTGTTGATCTTGCATGTTTTATTCTTGCATGTTGATTTACAGTAACTTGCTCATTAATAAGTTAATGCTTGGATGAATGAATGGTTTAGCTAGTTCACTTTATTTTGGAAAAAGTTTTATTTGGACATATAGACCTTGAATAACTGATTCACCACCCCCCCCCCCCCCCCCCCCCCCCCACCCCACCCTTAGTTATTCTAAAGAAATTCTAATAGATTGAATAGTTTTTTCAGATGATTTAGTTGCAGCTGCTCTTGTATCTATGTGTGAAAATTGTGGAAGAACACATGGGCAAAATGCCTAAAAGAAACACATGTATATTTTATGGTGGAGTGAAAATTTGGACCTAGTTGGACTTACATTTTATGAGTTCCAAACACTTGAACAAGATCCAAAATCACTATTGAGGACCTAGTTGGGTCATATCCCACTTACCAATGACTTGTACGTACTTTGACCCACTTTGACCACCTAGTGTTCACCCTAGTGTTTATTAACTTTCACATACCTAAATAAAGGTTAGTCAAACCAACTTGATCTAAGCACACCAACACACCACCCTAACTTGGCTAGAGTCACAAAACAACACAAACAAAGCCAAAATAAGGGTTGTTAAGTGCCCTATACTAGGATAATGACAAACAAAAGATATCCAAGAAAAAATGCAATAACTATAGCTATAGGAATCATAAGAAGAGCATATATAATGAGTTTCCATGAATGAATCTCTCGAATAGATGGATAAGAAAGAAATATTGATATCATATTCCATGAATAAATTAAAAATTGTTAGAGTGTTAGATGACTCCACAATAGCCCCAGGATTAGATAAAAGACCAATATAACTTCCACAAGAGATTGGCAAGACAATTGCATCAAGATGCAAGAATGCTATTATTGATAATGGACTTGATTGGCACTAATGGATTGATTTGATATGTACATAATAGGCCTCCTTATATAGAAGAGGCAATAAGAGACAATGATGAGGAGAAGATAAGCTATCACCCACACAAGGTGGAATCACATGTACACCAAAGGTGGATCATCCTCCATTATGCAATGAAGTATGTGTGATGATGAGGATGATAATATGATAAGTACACTAAAGGTGGATTGAGATAACAACTATGACCACCTAGAGTGGAATTCTCCTACACCATGTGTTTAATTAAGGTACAAACTCTTAAGTGTCTCAATCACAAACTACTATGCAATGCATTATCCTAAGTAAGCTTAAGTAAGTGTAATTAGTGAATATTTAATTACACCAACACCCCCCCTTAAGTGCAACTTAGGGAAATTTACTTAAACTCACAATGCAAGATGGGTCCCAGCTACTAGGCCATTTTAGGTACCCATGTACAATATGCAATGCAATACATGAAATGTAATCTCTCATAAAGTGGAGAAAGAGAGAAAACCTCATGGGAAAAACCCTTCTCCAAAAAGAGAGATGAAAATAAGATGCATGGATGGAGTACTCAAGACCCCCCAAAAATTGCATACATCATGTATACACAAAGAATGATCCCCCCATAGGAAGGAAATAAGGAGAAAAATATAATCCAATGCCTACAAGAAACATGTCTCCCCTTAGGAAGAGATAAATACATAAAATGATGAAGAAGCCACTCCATGTAAAAAGTGAGGAAGGAGGAAGAAGGTCTCTATGTATGCATCTCTGAAGACTGAATAAGTGTCTCCAAGCTCAAAGATTCTATCACACCATCAAGTTGACCTATGAGATGTGAAAAATCAAGAGAACATGAAGAGTTGGGAAATCAGATCTCTAAAGAAGGTGAAGAATAATCTTGAAGAGAAACATCCTCAGATGTATCTTATGCAATCTGAAAAATCTCCTCAGATTTTTGAAGGTGCGACAACGACAATTCAAAAAAAATCAAATGGCTCTAGATTTGGCCTCAGATGTCCGATTTGGATGAAACAAAATTTGATTTAGGGGTTTTTGGACCTCATCTATATGATGCCAACCTCTGATTTGCAACAACAAGCTTCAATTTTCCCTTGCAATAGAAGGTCATAAAATATGCATCCCAAAATCTTCTTCAAATTATGATGTCCAAATTGCCAAATGCTACACCAACAATAAGTCAAGCCAAGCTTTCACTTCTTGAGAAGAAGTATTCACACCATGAGAGCTTTGATACCATTTTAGAGTTTTAGGTGACTCTACAACACCTCCAGGATCAGATGAAAGACCAAGATAACTTCCACAAGAGATTGGCAAGACAATTGCATGAAGATGCAAGAATGCTATTATTGATAATGGACTTGATTGACATCCAATGGATTGATTTGAAATGTACATAATAGGCCTTCTTATATAGGAGAGGCAATAAGAGATAATGATAAGGAGAAGATAAGCTATCACCCACACAAGGTAGAATCACATGTCCACCAAAGGTGGATCATCCTCCATTATGCAATGAAGTATGTGCGATGATGAGGATGATAATATGATAAGTACACTAAAGGTGGATTAAGATAACAACTCTGACCACCTAGAGCAGAATTCTCCTACACCATGTGTTTAATTGACGCGCAAACTCCTAAGTGTCTCAATCACAAACTACTATGCAATGCATTATCCTAAGTAAGCTTAAGTAAGTGTAATTAGTGAATATTTAATCACACCAACAAAAACTTTATTTCAAGTCTTCTCATGTTCTAAAGATAAATCATATATAAACTCTTGAGATTTTTATGATGACTATAAGATTCAAGCTTAGACATTTACATAATACAACCAACTCAAGAGTCAAACTTTGATATTAATTGTATAACAATAATAAAAATTCAAGTTTCGCTACTCTCATCCCAACAAAAACTCCAAATAAGTTACTCACAACTTGTACAATTTAAATACAAATTAATAACATAGCCTTATTCACATGTCAAAAGATACTATCAAAGCTTATTATAATGATTCCTACTCTTATTTTGGATGTAAATTACATTAAAATGAAATATGAAAAATACTTAAAATGTAAACAAGAAAAATAAGATATATATTATGATAACCAATAATGTCATACATGAAAAAACTGATGCGTCAAATTTTTAAGTCTAATAATGTCATGCATCAAATATATTTCATACATCAAATATAAAATGTCATATATACATCAAATGTATGTCGAATATGTCCACTAACATAAAATCCAAGATATATGTCCACTAATTCCTATACATGTGTCCATCCCTATATCTTCTCCTTCCCATGAGGGGAAGGAAAAAAATCCCTAGAGGTCTTCGGTCATTGCATGGAGGGAGATGATGGGGATGATGGAGTCTTCCTCACATGCTTTCTCATCCTCCTGTTTAGGCTCCTCTAAAATAGGAGCTGATACAAACAAAGAATATATGAATCAATAATTATTATAAATTGAAATCAAATATATGTACACACAAAATTAATTATTTTCTTATTTCCATCAAATAGTCACTCTGTACATCCACCTCAAAGGCTTGTAGATGATCGAGAGTAATAAGGCCCTACAAAAATTAAATCAATATAATCAATCAATCATAATTATAAATAACATTTGAAATTTCATTAATAACTATTATAAATAATAACTAAAACTATGAAAAATATTTCATACCTCAGTCAATGGATCTGAACTAGCCATCACGAAAATAACTCCATGATCGATGGACTGATGAAGATGACACTACAAAATTTTGGGTCAAATTGCGACAACGGTGTAATTTATGGTCATTTTCATGTTTTTTTTTGCAATTATCCCCGATGTCATCACAATAATGAGATCAGCATCATAATTATGATGACCCCCAATCACAAAATAAAAAAAAGAAACCACAACAATCATTTTCCATTTGTTTTGATTTTAAAGAGTTACATGCAAAAGAGGTGGAGAGCTCTGAATTATGAGGGTGGAGAGTTGTGAATATTGTTGTGGTCCTTGTGATCAGTTCATTTGGATGTTGTGCCCTCGTGATCAATGCATTTCATTATCATGCCATTTCTTTGTGATTTGATTATTGTGTCATGCCCTTGCTCTACGATTTGATTGTCATGTCATGCCCTTTCTCTACGATTTCATTGTCGTGTCGTGTCCTTGTGACCTACGTACCCTTGCTCTACGATTTTCTTCAAGGGAAAGAAGAGGTACGCATGTAAATGTTTTTGTCTTTTCCTTGTAAACATGTATTTCTTTATATTTCCTTCTAAAAATTTATCTCTTTATATGTAGATGATTTGGTCCTTACAAATAGATCTCACTATATGATTCAAAGTGTTCAGTGAACATTAATGAACACTTTTGAAATGAGAGATCTTGGGCATCTACACTATTTCCTTGGGATTGAGGTTGTTCAATATTTTCATGTGATTCTTTTGTCAATAAAAGTGACATGCTTTCAAAGGTTTGGCATGCTTGATTCCAAGCCTACCACCACACTCTTTCAATTGGGTATTGTTTTCAATATCAATACCACTTTTTTATTAGTTTATATTTCATTTCAAAATCTTTTATACCTAACACATACTTTTTCTAATATTTCTCTTATAGTTAATCTTTAAGTGCTCACTTTTCTTATGACCCACACGAGTCATTGATAAACTATCAAACACATTTGGAGGTACTAGACATTCTTTATGAATTTTGAGGTTTTACTTTTTACATGAAGCAATGCGGTGTACTCATTGTTTTGATGTGGTTCTGAAAACCTTGATTAATGGAGATTTTCAAGGAGAACTTGTCAAAATGTTCAACAGAGCTTGAAAAAATAGAGAAATAAAGAAATCCCTATTTGAAAGATACGCCAAGAAGAGAAATTTGTGGTCATGGTCTTCCAATGGGTAGTCCTTGACCCAACTCATTCTCTCTTACCCACAAAACAATTTTCGATGGGTTCTAGTAGTGTACCATAGTCAAACTTGTCTGACCTCTTATCAAATGGGTATAAACACTACCATTCATTCTTCTAATATTACTTAGGTAAATTGACGCCTCCTCCTTTGTTTTAAACCTTGAAGATGAATATGGTTGCACTACGGTTCTACAAAGAGGACAAGTAGAGTGAGAGTAAAACCACATATCAATACATTATGTATGGATGTTGTGGTTATAGTTTGACAAAATTCTACATTTATCATTCTCTTGGAATCTCTTTATTTTAAATTTCATATAGTTACATCTCTCACTTTTGGAGAGGGTTTTTTGACCATGTGGTTTTTCTCCTTTTTCTTCACTTTGAGAGGCTTTCATTATGCAAGGGTACTTAATAAGGTATTTTGTTGTTAGGAACTATTCATGCATTTCATGCTGAGAGAGTTTGCAATCTTGCATTAACTAATTTCCTACATGTTCAAGAATATCAATATAGACATTTTTATACATAATAAGGAACATGTTTGTACATTCATGCTCTAACTTAAGTTCACTTAATCGAGCCTACATTTATAATATTCTAGTCTAGTTGGGCTCTATTTTATACATTGTGCATATCATGCACTTCTAACTTTCATATCTAGCTCTATTATACCACAAACTTAGTTTTAGTGATCTCTTAATTGTAATTCATATTGCATATTATGACTTTTTTTTAGGAATATGACTCCTTATTTGAATTTTATTCCCTTTATTTTTTGCTGAAAGTTTATGTACCAAGATCTTACTTTGTGTATACTTTGATCGTTATAAGTATATGATGATTAGCTAGTTTAATATTTCATTAAATAACATTGAACACACAAATTATTTATTTAATTAAACTCCTTTTTGAGCTTTTTATTCATATATTTGAACCCACTTTCCTTAGTGTTATCCTAAGATGATATGGGTTTTTCAATGCATCATAAAAACATGGAGAAAGAAATTGTAAATCTATTCTACAACATATAACAATAGAGAAACAATGCAGCTAGGAGAAGCAAGGATTTAGGTTAGTTCAAGTGAAAATAATTTGAACAATTAGTTGTTCCTAGCTAGCAGGATCAAGTACAATTTTTCAAGGTGATAATATTGCATATGAAGATGCATCACTTGCATGCTAGGCATGAAGTGCATTTCCCAACTTATAACGAATGGTTGGATACAAAGGCTCCATACGATGGCCCAATAATGGAAGCCAAGAATGTTAAAGAATAACTTCAGTGAAGAGTTGAGTGACATTGCCTCTAAACATCTAAACATATTGAGAGACATTTTGTAGTCAACATTGAGGCCCTTTCAAATGATTATCAAATAGGGCCCTAAGGCACAAATGTCGTGGACATAAATTTGAGTACCCAAGATCATGATTAAGGACTTCAAAGTCATGAGGATGAACTAGGTGAGATCACCTCCCTAACATGGCTATCAAAGTGAATGTGATGGGGACAAATAATGATAGCCCAATCCATCAAGTGTTAGCAAGGTAGATCTAATGTCAACACCATGTTCTTGCTTCTGAGCTAATAGTTCTTCAGGTGTATTTTCTCATAAAACATTAATTTTGTTGAACAATTGTAAACTTTTATAAAATGCAATATTATTTTCTATTACCATTAACTGGCTTCCCTTAAAAAAAATCAAAATGAAGAGGCATAAAGAAACCAATTTTTTCTTTCAAAACTATATGTGCATATATAAACATTAAGTACAATATGTCCAATATTTTTGCAGATATACACATTAATTACACCAATTTTTTCTTTCAAAACCATATGTGTAGATTTAAACATTAAGTACAACATGTCCAATGTTTTTTCAGATAGGCACATTAATTACACCAAATTCTTCTTTCAAAACCATATGTGTAGATATAAACATTAAGCAAATGATGCTCCTGATGCAAATGATGTTTCTATTGATCAGGATGATGACACTTCTACTGACCATGATGATGAGGAGGATGATGATGATGATTATAAAATTTTACTATTTATAATTCTTATTTGATGATAATATTTGATGTAATTTTGAGTATATGTATCATGAATTTTTAAGCTAACATAAGACAATTGATTTACTATTGCAGAAAAGCGAAGCCCTTTCACGAGAATCCCACAGAATCTCATGGATCATTAGGTATAAGTTAGTACATCCCATAGAGATTAATGTGTTTTACCATTTGTAAAATATCTCTCTCATTTCCACCTATCTCTCTTATTTCACATAGTCCAGGTAGCAGTGAATATGTATTTGTCAGATTTGTCTTCCTCGAGCAAGGAAAATGTAGGAATGGAAGAAGAAAGTGAGACATTCAGTATGTCTAAATCAAGGAGATTGACTTGAGGTCAAAATATCATAAAGAAATTCAATAAGGGCATGAAATTTTTCCTTTCTCAAGGGGGGTCATGTTATTATGATGATGAGAGTAAAGGCAACTTCAATGTGCCCTTTAGCTACAAACATCTACAGAAACAATGGGTCCCCAATGAACTTCCTGTAATAAATGCTAATTTTTGTGTTGGAGAGAGGATATATTGCATAGCACCATCCTCATTACATGGTTTGGGCCTATTTTCCATGGATGACATAAATCTCTCTTACAAAAAGGTTTTTGAATTGATGGAGTATGTCGGACCTTGCTATGATTACAGTGGTTGGATGCAAATTGTTACATATAAAAAAAGTATGTGTAGGTATATGCACTTACGAAAAATTATATACAAAAAAAAGTTAGTGAACAAAGTAAAATAGTAGCTATATACATTGTTGAAAGGCCAAAATAATCATGAAATATTGCAAGTTTTATATATGTTACACAACCTACATCAACTAAGAAGCAACCCAATTGCATATTTGAGGCATGCGAGGGAAATTGTGTATTTGTATGTGCAATAAAATTAATACATGGAGGTGAAGAGCTTCTTATTGATTACAATTTGAATCGCATAGATACAAATAAAGCCACTATCATGGGCGAGGTGGTACATGCTATGCAAATTTAAAATCAACTCCAAGCAATGAAGATAAACATACCATTAAATTTGTATATTTTTTTACTAACTTAGAATAATAACACATTTTTTTTAACATGTCTCAATTTTATTTTTTTTGAAATTCAAGGATACAATATGGATCAACAACCATAGGATCCAAACGACGGCAATGGTTCTTCTTCTCGACAGGTAAAACTCATTGTTGTTATACAAATTAGATACAAGAAATATGTTAATGCTTATTTTTTATTATGTTTTACTCTTAACTACTATTTTGTGTTGATTTTAAATACAGAGATAATAATATTTCTCTCGCAAATGAGTGTTGATTAGGTAAAGGAAAAGGAAAAAGTATTAGTCCATGAGGACGAGGAGCTGTGCCACGATGAGTTGGCTGAATTTACTATTTATTCTAATTCAACCCCTAATCTAGTTCTTGCATTGAAGAAGTGTATTAATGATATAGGAAAAAATTTATCAGAACTAGTGTTAACTCAACCTCAAACTCCTGCAACACAAGATATGATCAATAGGTTGTTGACCCTAGTTTGCACATATTCAGTAAGTATTAATGTAGTATTTAATTATAATAAAAGCTCAATAATTTTTTTTATAGTATGCTCTTTTATTTATGTCATTAAATAAAATGCATTTGTTATTTTTTCCGTGGATGGTAAGGATGTTAAGGGGCGATCCCCTAGAGGATAATACTTCATGTGGTTCAAGTACATCGCATGTTCTATCCTACAATGTTTTGCTTGAACAATATGTTTTTTAATAGCTCTAACAATCTTGTTTTATTGAGCTTTAACAATCTCATTATTCAGCTCCTATTGTTGATCCTCTATTCACTATGCCACTTGCTACAAGGAACATAATCGAAGAGGCACTTTTGACTGCAAATTTGGCAACACATAACTCAACGATAGATGCGGTGGCACTGCCTATTGGTAAGTCGATTCCTCTTTTTATCTCTCATTTTTTATGTTTATTTCACTTGAACTATTATTTCTTAGGGGTCATTTTGTAATATTGGATTCATTTTATGCAGGAGGCGATGAGGACCTTCTTAGGTGTACCCATGTTAGATGTACAATAACATTAAAGAATTGTGATCAATTGCTCATTAGCAATGAAGATGGCCATCTTCCCCTAAAAGTACCCCAACTTTCAGGTACTTTAAAGATTGATCCTTTCTTTTACTCTACAATCTTATACTCATAATCAAATACACTAACCTACGATGCAATCCTTTGCAATAACTACTAATGACGTTATTATTTTGCAGGGAATTATATATTTAGGAAAAACTTAATGATGAATGTTTGCGTATATTTGGGCTAACCATACGTAAAGGGTATCATACTTTGATTTCATTGCTAGTGTTGGAAATGATTGAAATAATTATAAGAAAAGTTAAGGGAGATTGTTGGAATAAAATATGGAACTAGTAAAGAATGTCCTTAATCATTGTTTTGTCATTGATGTCAAACTTGCTACTTGTAGGGATGAAAATTGCTTTATTGATCCAAATACTATCAATTAGTCGATTGTCAAGGTGGAGGCAATTAATAAGATGCAACTAAAATACCTAGAGAAAGGTTGAAGTTATGATGTTGTAATGAAGTACAAGGATCAGCTAAGCCATTGACGAAAGAATGTATTTGATGACATACTACAAACAATGGGCACACTAAAACATATCAAAGATTTAAGGTTTTAGCTAAGTCTTTTGTAAAGCTCAAACAAAGTTCATTAGAGAAAGGAGTCAGGCAAGCTAGTAAGAGCCGAGCAAGTCCTAGTTAATGCCGAGTAAACTTTAGATGCCAAGTGGTGCCGAATAGAATCAAGTGCCGAGTAAGTTCAAGTGCCGAGTAAGTTCAAGTGCCAAGTAAGTTCAAGTGTTGAGTAAGTTCAAGTGTCAAGTAAGTTCAAGTGCCGAGCAAGTTCAAGTGTTGAGCTGGTATAGGTGTCGAGTAACATAGAGGTGTCGAGCACCAGTAACTCAATAAAGCTGAGTTGCTGCATTATTTAGGAAATCAAAGATTCGCCAGATTTAAGCTGACAAGGTTGTTATCTAGAAATTTGTGAATTAAAAGGAAGATAAGAATGATGAGTTGGTGGCACAGAACACCATGTAGAACATTTTTAAGATACAACTAGCGAAGTTTCAAGAAGAAAACAAGATATGGGGTAGATACATTGTATCCTACCTAATCAATTTTGAAACCCTAAAATTGAAGAGGGAGAATTGAGCAGTAAAGGAAAATTAGACTTCTATATAAGAAGACATAAGTTAATAAGAGAAGTAGAGAGCGAGAGGGGATAGAAGGAAAGAGAGACAGTGGTCAAGCATAAAAGCATGAAATGCTAAAGAATGTGCCTAGGAGAAGATAGCA
The DNA here is from genome assembly GCA_028749045.1 of Cupressus sempervirens. Lineage (NCBI taxonomy): Eukaryota > Viridiplantae > Streptophyta > Pinopsida > Cupressales > Cupressaceae > Cupressus > Cupressus sempervirens. Next base: position 444,712,427 of record CM053786.1, on the reverse strand, counting down.
CAAAAATTCTATTTGTATAGACGACCACAAAGATGATTGCATTGATAGAATGAGTTAGAAGACTCAAGGAGACGAAGCTTGAGAGGAAGACAAGCAGTCAGAGCTAAAGAGATTAAAGCAAAGCATAAGGATTAAACTAAAAGTATGATCTGAAATCTGGAAAGTATGTTGTAAGTTATATCAGATCAAAAGACCATTATTGTTACTTTCTAGCAATTGTAACTGTAAGTCTAAATCCTATGGACTTAGGTTGGTTTAACAGCCATTAGAAAAATCCTTTAACAGGGTGACATTCCAAGTGAATGTTCTAAAGACCTTTAACCAGGCCCATTCCTAACAGTTTGGTGAAATCCTCTAACAAGGTCACATTTAACAGTGTGTTGTAAGCCTTTAACAGGGTAGGCTTTTAATAGGGCATCACTTCAGAAGAGTGAGAATCAAGTAGCATGCTACTGGTGGTTTTTCCCAAATTGGGTTTCCATGTAAATCATTGTGTCATATGTTGATCTTGAATGTTTTATCTTTGCATGTTGATTTACTGTAACTTGCTTATATGATTGATTTAAGTTCGAATAGATGAAAAGGGTATGGATTCATTAAAAGTAGTAAAAAGGTATTAATAGGGAATTTGGACCTTGAATAACTGATTCACCCCCCCTCTCAGTTATTCTAAAGAAGTCTAACAATTGGTATCAGAGCCCGACTGTTGATTCAGTTTAAAGGAACTACTAGCAGAAAAGATCAAAATGCCAAAAAGAGAAGTTCCCAAGCTCAACAAAGACAACTTTGATGCATGGAAAAGTTTGATGAAGCTACATCTTGGATCCATAGGAGATTATGCCAAAAATTTAGTTGTCACTGAACATGTAGATCCAACAGGTGCTCCTGCTGCAGAAGACATGAAAAACAAACAAGAACACAATCAGACAATGCTGGAAATTGCATCTGCACTCAGCTATGCTAAATTTGATGATATCAAAGGATCTGACACTGCATTCAAAATGTGGAAAGCACTATCAGACATCTATGGAGGGGATCAAAATGTACAAAGAGCAAAAAGAGAAAGTCTCAGGGGAAAGTTTGACGACATGAAAATGGAGAAAAATGAGAATGTTGCTCAGTATGGTGCAAGAATAAAGGAAGTGGTAAGTGCAATAAGATGCTTGAATGGTCAACTGAATGAGGATACTATTAATAGTAAGTTCTTAAGAACCTTGCTCCCTATCTATGCTATTAGAGTATCAGCAATACAAGAACTAAGATGCATACCAGGAAATAATCTAAGCTTTGAAGGTATAATAGGTAGACTCACAGCATTTGAGTTATCTAACTTTGACAACTACAAACCTAAAAATGTTGAATCTGCTTTTAAGGAAAAGTTATCACTGAAAGATGCCAAACATGTAAAATCAAAGAAAGGAAGAAAAATGAAGTATGTATCTAGTGACAGTAGCACTGATGAGGAAGATGTGAAACAATTGGAAGCACTGCTCGCTAGAAGATTTCATAGGGACAAAGGAAAATTCAAAGGTAAGATGCCTATCATTTGTTTCAATTGCAGTGAAGTAGGTCATATTGCTGCAAGATGTCCACAGAAAAAGGATTCCAAGGAAAGCAATAAATACAAGAATAGAAGAGATGATGACAAAAGAGATTGCAAAGAAAAAGGTAAGAAGTGTTATATTGTTGAAGAAAATTTTGATGACAATGATGATGAAGTTGTTTATGTAGCCATAAAGGACCAATCTAATGAAGAAGAAGCCACAACACTGATGACATGTGTAAACAAGAATGATAGATGGATCATAGACAGTGGATGCTCACATCACATGACAGGAGACAAAAGTAAGTTTGTCAACTTTACTCAGTATGATGGAAATAGTGTTAGATTTGGTAATGATGCTCCATGTCAAATCAAAGGAAAAGGTTCCATTAAGCTCACAGAACAGATTTCATGTGATAATGCATAATATGTTGAAGGATTAAACTACAATTTACTAAGTGTCTCACAGTTAGGCAATATAGGTTGCAAAGTGGAATTTGGAAACAAAACTGCAAAAATCTATGATACTGATGGTAAACTAATAGGAAAAGGAGATCAAACAAAGAGTAATTTGTTTTACCTTGATATGGATGATGGTTCTTGTCTATTTCCAAAATTTGATGATGAATGGTTATGGCATAGAAGATTATGTCATGTCAATTTTGATAATCTAGTCAACATTAGCAAAATGAAGAAAGTCAGAGGTCTACCAAAACTGAAAAAGCCTGATAATATCATGTGCAAACAATGTCAGCTAGGAAAGATGACAAAATCAAGTTTCAAAAGTAGGAACTATACATCTAAAGAGATACTTGAGTTAGTTCACACTGACTTTTGTGGCCCAATGGAAATACAAAGCTATAGAGGAGATAAATATATTATGCTATTTGTTGATGACTATTCCAGGATGATGACTATTATGTTCTTAGAACAAAAATTTGAAGCTTTTCAAATGTTTAAATGGTATGTGGCCAAAGTTGAAAAGGAAACTGGAAAAAGCCTAAAATGTCTAAGATCAGATAGAGGTGGTGAATTTACATCAAAAGAATTTGAGATATTCTGTAATAACAATGGAATCAAAAGACAAACGTCAGCTCCTAGAACTCCCCCACAGAATGGAATTGCTGAGAGAAGAAATAGATCTATGATTGACTGTGCCAAAACATTAATGATGGAAAATAATGTTGCTCTAAAATACTGGAGAGAAGCTGTAAGTGTAGCTGTTCATACACTGAACCGAGTACAAGTCAAGAAAGGTACAAATACAACACCTTTTGAATTATGGTATGGTTACTCACCCAATGTAAAACATTCAAAGTGTTTGGTTGCAAATGTTTTATCCTGAAGGATACTAGAAATGGAAAATTTGATGCAAAAAGTGATGAAGGTATATTTCTTGCTTACTCCACTAGAAGTAAGGTATATAAGTGTCTGAATGTTAACACTAACAAAATTGTGGAAAGTGCAAATGTAAATTTTCATGAGCACACAGAAGTCCAAGCTGAAGAACCAAAGAAAATGGAAGAATACAAAACCTTTGTATATTCTTATGAAGGAATGACTGTTGATGAGGATGATGACAATCAAATTGAAAATCAACAACAAGTGTCAGTTTCAGCCGATTCACAACCAGTGAATGCCGAGTTGCATTCAGAAGCCGAGTTACAAAATGAAGAAAATGCACAATCTAATTCTGAAGACAGTACACATAATGAAGAAAAATCTGACAATGAAGTGCATAGTGATCCTAAATATGAAAGATCAAATATGGAAACAAGGACAGAGCCAAGATTATCCAAAAATGTAAAAAGACATCACCTTGCTGAACAGATAATTGGTGACAAAGATGCAAGACCAATGACAAGGAATAGACTAAGACATGAATCATGTCTGATCAACAAATCTGAACCCAAGATAGTATATGGTGCATTACAGGATGATGACTGGTATAAAGCTATGGAAGAAGAAATTAATCAAATAAGGAAAAACAAAACTTGGAGTTTGGTTCCTAGACCAACTGACAAGAATGTGATTGGTACCAAATGGGTATTCAGAAAAAAACTAGATGAGAATGGTGAGATTAACAGAAATAAAGTCAGATTAGTATGCAAGGGTTATGCTCAAGAAGAAGGAATAGACTATGGAGAAACATTCGCTCCTATTGCTAGAATGGAAGGAGTAAGAAATTTACTTGCATATGCTACCTACAAAGATTTCAAAGTCTATCAGATGGATGTAAAATTTGCCTTCTTAAATGGTATACTAGAAGAAGAAGTCTACATTGAACAACCCAAAGGATTTTTTGATGAGAACAATAGGGATATGGTGTGTAAGCTACATAAAGCACTCTATGGTTTGAAACAAGCACCTAGAGCATGGTATGAGAGACTTCAAAAGTATCTAGTGCAAATTGGATTTGAAAGAACTGATGAAAACAACATGTACATCCAAGCTAAAGAAGGTAAAGACATTATTGTATCTAAAATTTTTGTGGATGACATAGTATTTAGGGGTAAGGAAGTACTTTGCAAAGGCTTTGCTGAAAAAATGAAACATGAATTTGAAATGTCTATGTTTGGAGAAATCAAATTTTTTGTTGGATTGCAAGTACACCAACTTAAACATGGAATATTTGTTACACAATCAAAGTACATCAAAGAAATTCTTAAAATGTTTGGATTGGAGGAATCCAAACTAGTAAGCACACCAATGGCCACAGGAAATAAGCTATCCAAAAATGATGAGTCAATTGAAGTCAATCAAACAATGTACAGATCCATGATTGGAAAACTACAATATGTTGTGCATAGTAGACTAGACATAGCATTAGTAGTTGGAATAGTGGCAAGGTTTTCTGCTAATCCTAAAGAAAATTATCTCATAGTAGTAAAAAGAATAATGAGATATCTCAAAGGGACTAATGATTTTGGTCTATACTACAAAAAGAATGGAAAATTTGAACTCAATGCATATACAGATGCAGACTGAGGAGGAAACATTGATGACAGAAAAAGCACAAGTGGAGGTGCATTATTTCTAGGCAAAAGGCTGGTTACCTAGACTAGCAAGAAACAAACGTGTATATCCCAATCCACTGCAGAATCAGAATATGTGGCAGCTGCAGTCAATTGTACAAACATTGTATTGCTCACACATCTATTGAATGGAATGAAAGAAGTAACAAAATCGGTGATATTGTATTGTGATAATACAAGTGCTATAAACATATCAAAAAATCTAGTGATGCATGCAAAAACCAAGCATATTGCAATCAAGTATCATTATGTCAGAGAATTGGTAGAAGACAAACAAGTGAAGTTGGAATACATTCACACAAAGGAACAAACTGTAGATATCTTCATCAAACCATTGCCCAAGGATGCCTATGAATATCTTAGAGGCGAATTGGGGGTCATACCCCTAACCCAAGTAGTTTAAGGCAACAAGGAAGCTGCCTTGCATCAATAGGAATACATCATTGAAATATTAATAGGTTGATGCAAAGGATGATAGCAAGTACAGAAACTCCAAATCAGTCACAAGCATGGTGATAGAGGGAGAAAAACAACAAGAAGCCAAAGCTTATATTTTGCATGATAAAAATGCTACATCTTTGGCATTTATGTCAAAGAGGGAGAAATATGCAGGAAACTGATCAATGCAAAGAAAGAGGGAGATATATATATGAAAGAGGGAGATATATGAGATCAGTAGTGAAATACAACAAGACAATGTATACAATCTTGGTGGTAGCTGAATTGATTACTTGATCAGTTTGATTTGCCATCAATGCCAAAGAGGGAGATTGTTGGAAATGATTGAAATAATTATAAGAAAAGTTGAGGGAGATTGTTGGAATAAAATATGGAACTAGTAAAGAATGTCCTCAATCATTGTTTTGTCATTGATGTCAAACTTGCTACTTGTAGGGATGAAAATTGCTTTAGTGATCCAAATACTATCAATTAGTTGATTGTCAAGGTGGAGGCAATTAATAAGATGTAACTAAAATACCTAGAGAAAGGTTGAAGTTATGATGTTGTAATGAAGTACAAGGATCAACCAAGCCATTGATGAAAGAATGTATTTGATGACATACTACAAAGAATGGGCACACTGAAACATATCAAAGATTTAAGGTTTTAGCTAAGTCTTTTGTAAAGCTCAAACTAAGTTCATTAGAGAGAAGGAGCCAGGCAAGCTAGTAAGAGTCGAGCAAGTTCTAGTTAATGCCAAGCAAACTTCAGATGTCGAGTGGTGCCAAATAGAATCAAGTGCCGAGTAAGTTCAAGTGCTGAGTAAGTTCAAGTGCTGATTAAGTTCAAGTGCTGAGCAAGTTCAAGTCCCAAGCTAGTATAGGTGTCGAGTAACATAGAGGTGCCGAGCACTAGTAACTCAATAATGCTGAGTTGCTGCATTATTTAGGAAATCAAAGATTCACCAAATTTAAGCTAAAAAGGTTGTTATCTAGGAATCTGTGAATTAAAAGGAAGATACAAATGATGAGTTGGTGGCACAGAACACCATGTAGAACATTTTTAAGATACAACTGGCGAAGTTTCAAGAAGAAAACAAGATATGGGGTACATACATTGTATCCTACCTAATCAATTTTGAAACCCTAAAATTGAAGAGGGAGAATTGAGTGGTAAAGGCAAATCAGACTTCTATATAAGAAGACATAAGTTAATAAGAGAAGTAGAGAGCGAGAGGGGATAGAAGGAAAGAGAGACAGTGGTCACGCATAAAAGCATGAAATGCTAAAGAATGTGCCTAGGAGAAGATAGCACAGAAATTCTATTTGTATAGAGGACCACAAAGATGATTGCATTGACAGAATGAGTTAGAAGACTCAAGGAGACGAAGCTTGAGAGGAAGACAAGCAGTCAGAGCTAAAGAGATTAAAGCCAAGAATAAGGATTGAACTGAAAGTGTGATCTAAAATCTGCAAAGTATGTTGTAAGTTATATCAGATCAAAAGACCATTATTGTTACTTTCTAGCGATTGTAACTGTAAGTCTAAATCCTATGGACTTAGGTTGGTTTAACAGGCATTAGAAATATCCTTTAACAGGGTGACATTCCAAGTGAATGTTCTAAAGACCTTTAACCAGGCCCATTCCTAACAGTTTGGTGAAATCCTCTAACAAGGTCACATTTAACAGTGTGTTGTAAGCCTTTAACAGGGCAGGCTTTTAATAGGGCATCACTTCAGAAGAGTGAGAATCAAGTAGCATGTTACTGGTGGTTTTCCCCAAATTGGGTTTCCACGTAAATCATTGTGTCATGTGTTGATCTTGAATGTTTTATCTTTGCATGTTGATTTACTGTAACTTGCTTATATGATTGATTTAAGTTTGAACAGATGAAAAGGGTATGGATTCATTAAAAGTAGTAAAAAGGTATTAATAGGGCATTTGGACCTTCAATAACTGATTCACCCCCCCTCTCAATTATTCTAAAGAAGTCTAAAAGCTAGATCATGTTTCCTTAATTTGATCAATTTCTTCAAGTAAATTAAAAGGTAGCTTTAATTGATTTATGAATCTAATAGTTCTTTTCTTTTCTTAAAAGGTGGAATTTGCAAGTGAAAGAGTTAAAGGACCAACTCATTGATGCCATGACATCTCTTTTTGGACCCAACATCTTTCAAAGACTTAGGATCCTTGAGAAAGTGGGCCAAGCTTTGAAGTATATTAGGTTCAACTACAAGACCCAAATGAAAAAAACCCCTGTTATCAACGGCCCCACTATATTCCCATTATTGAGTGGTATAATCTTTTAAAGGATGTCACTAAGATAAAAGAAAGAGATGATGGAGAACCTGTACCACCCACGGAAAGAAGGTATGTCAGAATATTAAGAATGAAATTATGTAATAATTAATCTTAATACTTATGTGATCTAGCATATTTCAAACTTCACATAGGTTGTGTGACACATCAAAGGAAATTGAAGCAAGAAAATAGAAGCACAGGTAGCAAAAGCTTGGCTCGAGTGGATATTTAAAACTTGCTACATGAGTTTTAAGCATAAGTAAATGAGAAATTATATGAAAATATTTATAAAATTTAAAACACTTGGTCTTGATGAAATTGATTGCAAAAAAAATTCATGATACCAAGCAAAAATTTAGGCTGTGGAGTTTTGAAAAAAATCTCTAGAGAGGACAAGAAATTAGGTTACATAAAAGGCTATACAACTGTGGCTAAACGAATCCAAGCAATGAGTACGAAAGGTTCTTCTAATTGATTGGTCGATGAGTTAAATGAGTCAATTGATTTATATTTCAAATTGAATACTCTACCAATTACTATATTTGATATTAAGTTCCAAAAATATAAGTCATTATATTTATTTAAAGTAAGGAAATAATGATTATATATTTGATATACATATTATTATGAATGATTATGATTTCTCATTACTTTTATGGTATTTATATGTATATATTATTGATAAATGCACTAATTATTTACATTGGATTGCACCCTGCCAATCCTGATACATCAGTTGAGCACCGTGGAGGCAGCGATTTGAATGTGGATCCTAGTACTCAAGGTATATATTTTGTATTCAATTTCTTATTTCTAAATTATTAATACAAGTAAATATTTTAAATTTAATTTGGTGTAGTAATACAAATTTAACTATAATATGTGTTGGGATTTTAAAAACATCTTATATTGCAGTTGCAGGGGATGTAGAGGTTGTTCTTGATGAGCATGTTGAGGTCCAAGCTAGTGGGAAAGATGATGTGGTTGGACAAGGTAAAAAGTATTACAATGTTCTTTAAAATATTTAAAGTTTCAATTTTTTAAAATTTAACCCTTTTATTTGTTATTGTAGAGGGCATTTCTTTGCAAAGGATAGCGGGTGCACATTCATAGGTGCAAAGAAATATTGATGACGACATGGATATGCCTCTATAACAATATAGGGAAGGACAAAAAAAGAAAAAAAGAAAAAAGAAATGATTCATGTAACATTTTGTAACTTATTTATGTAACTTATTTGATAATGATTGATGTTTATGTATACATGCTTTATTTATGTTATATTGAATGTTCATGTGAATATTCTGATGAAACTAATGTGTTATTGAATTTTATAATGTGATAATTCATGAAAGTTACATTTTGTTAATGAAATGAATGAATTTTAGAACTTAATGAGGAATTTAGATGTTGGGGGGGGGGAGGGGCAAATGAGCTTCCACCTTCATGTGGTTGACCCTGATTAGTAGAGAATATTAAACTATTCTTGAAATCAACTAAAGCTCAATATTAACCTATGATTGCATGACAACTAACTGTGTGAATCTCTTGGTTTTAGGCAATGCAGAAGGACGACATAGTCAAACTCATTTATTTATGAAATTTAGTTACAGTGTATGAAGTATTCAAAAGAATGACTTACTATGGGATTACCTCAAATTATTCTTCTCTAAGGTATTGTATTATTTCTATTTATCTGCAATCATGTTTAATTGCATTTGATAACTCTTGTTGTAAATTGGGAGACATGAAGAAGAATTTGAATAGTGGAAACAAATAATATTAGATCATTCTAAAGTATACATTGATTCATGGACTATTCTCATTATTTATTTTAAGTGTGGTGATATGTTAAATAATATTATAGGGAGGAAGTAGAGGATCTTAAAGTATAGTCATTGTCTCAAGAAAGAGCAGAAAACTCTTTAGATAGTCGAGCTTGTATCGACAAACATCAACAGACATCATTTCAAACTCCATAGAACCTGCTAGCATAGAAGAGGTATCTCTTTGAATAAATTTGATCTTTCTCTTAACTAGGCTATGATACCATGTTAAAGATCCCATGTAAGATTAGAGTTCTGATTATTCATCAAGTCTTAATTTTTTCTCCTACAAATCCTAAATGACCCCCAAATTAAATTGCCTATTTAGAAACTCTTTTCAAGATATGAAATAGTATCAAAGAATAGGAATTTGGTTTTTTTCTCCTTACTCCCTTCAACTAGATTAAGCAAGATTAGGCCTGATTTGTAGATTTAGGATGAACTCGCTCTATAAGTTACTATTGAAAATATTCACTGGACATCTCTGTTACTAAGGACAAAATCATATACCCTTGATGGTATGATTTTTACATGTTTTCATTGTTGGTCAAAACCTTAATATTATGTTGTATTACATAAGGTGAAGTGTTATCAAAGAAGTATTACTGATAAACTTATCATTTGGTCCAACTTCCATTAACTTGTTATATAAATAGATCACTAGATTCTTCATCTTGTATTTACATTCTCACTCGGACTTATTTTTAGTTTTCTATTGATTGTTGACCGTTATATTTTTCAATTTGCTTCCAATGTTTTCACATCATTCTTATTTTGTTTCTACCCAATTGTCTATTTGTTCTCATCTCAAATGCATCCTTTTCACAAGGTGAAATCATTTGTTAGACAAAGGATTTGTATTTTATGGAGTAATATGTTTACACAAATAAGAAATAACTTCTTGTTTTGTTTCCATTGTAAAAAAAAATTGCATCTTTGATCTCACAAAAACCTTCGTCCAATATTTCCTTTTATCCCCCAAGTTTTCTAGATGGGAAGGATGGTAAGGGACAACAATTAAAATAAGGCAATTGATAGAAGTATAGAAAAAATATTTTTTAATTCCTTGAAACAAAATAATTATTCACCTTTTTTTACCTAATAGTTATTTCAAGATTCATATAGATGTAAAAATTTAATGAATGTGATCATTACTATATTCAAACATTATATAGATAATAATAATAATAAATTATAGAGAGAAAATTCCAGTATGAATATTAAAGTCACTCTTAAAAAAAAATTTAAATAGTTTTTAATGTCTTGTCAGATCTGACATTGAATTAAACCAAGATCTCACCATGACTCATGTCATGTCAATTAATTTCCCACAATTCAACTGATCGTTTGCATAAATGTACATTCATCACCTTCTCTATAATTTAAACCCCTCAATTTGATTACAAGATGTCCTTGCACTGAAACAAGCATTTCATGTCATCTTAGGGTTTTTTTGGCACCCAGTATTTTTCTCTCTGTATTGCTAGGCTTCCCATTTTATTATCTTTTTAAGCTCCCAATGGGTCTGCTTCACATTTCTTCTTAAACTCTATTTTTTGTCATCTGCATTTGTTGTTGTTTCAATTGGTTTGAAAATTTGTAACAATGTTGAATAGTTTTTCAATTTAATTATGTAAAGAATTATTTTGTTATTAGAATGCAAGAGAGATAAGGAGTTAAAAAAAAAAATTCCTTCATCCAAGCACTAAAATCAAGATCAGCAAGTAGTGAACAAATTGTAATATAAAAGCATTCATTTTTGGGCCTAAAAGCAATAGGAAAAGTTAAATTTAATGTACTTATTTTTCTTCTAGTTCTAATTTATTTACATGTAATTACAAGAAGGGAAATATTTTTTATTTTGCTGATTTTAGAATTAAAATTGGGCAATTGCAATATACTTTGATGTACTTATTTTTCTTCTATCTCTTTGATTCTGGGCAATTGAAATATATGTGAGATTATGGTTGTGAGGACACTAACTATACATATATGGTTTGCTTGAATATGTTGGATAAGAACAATAAGAAATATTCAGATCTTTCAAGGGCACTTGAAAAATATGGAATCCTAATCTTAAATACCATTGTTGTATTTGTTGAAGAGAACTATTTGTTGTACAAGGGCATTGCAATGATTCAATGTTTCTATGTTCAGTGACAATATTGGTTAGTAGAGGGCCATGACCATGTCTTTTCCTTTAATCATCATTCTCTTTTAAAATAAGGTTACTTCTGTACCTGGTGTAATACCCCAAAATTGGCACATTGCCATGTTAACCAATTCTAGTCTATTTTGATCAACCCTAAGTCCTATTGTACTAGGAAATTCACATTTTGATTCTCGCTACTTGACCTAAGTGTCAAATGCAGAAGACCCTATTCTACATTAGTCAATTCTTTATTTAATTCCTAATTATAAACTCGAATTAGCTACATTAAACTTATTGATCAAATTTGATTTAATTATAAGTGTTCATACATTAATTAAATTAAATTACTTCTTTAGCTAATGTAAAAAGGAATTAAATATATTTAATTTAATAATTTCCTCACTTTAATTATTGAATGCAATTATTCAACTAATTAGAAATATGTATTTATGAGGTCATATATTACTTTATTAGATTAAATAATCTTCCAAATCTTCTCTTCAATTCAGGAATGGGAATTCTTAGTGATCTATCTCTTGAATTGGAATTGACTTAATCAACTTGTTCTCACACTTACGTAAATTTTAGTTAACTCTTCATTATACTCAGGATCTAAGTTAGTTAACCTCACCTATAGTGGGAATCTTCCATCCTGACTGAATCTCAGCTTCAATCTGGACCGTTTATTCCAATCAATCTCGATCGTTAATTGATTTCTAGGAATGCTATTTAAGAGGCCTTAAATTCCTTGCTATAGAGGTGGAATTGAATTGCATCAAATTACTGTCTGAATAGATACTCAACTATTTACTACTTTCATAGCTTTCATAATTGCTTAGTCTTCATATCATATAGATTAAAAATGCACTCATATTATGTATTTTTTTTCTTGGTATTAGATTAAAATGAATTTTCATCTAGATTAATTATATTATCATATAGCTACATAAATCCTTCATACTAAAGGTCTAGGTGCTTGCTTCTCAGTCTGAGAGCAAAGGAAAAATCTGTCTAGTTAGAAGGCAACAAGTTGCACTGTTGGATTACTCAAATGAACAATTCAATCATTATTCCAGAATGATCTCTTAGGTAATGACCGTGTTGAAGTGTGTGTGAGAATTTCAGGCCCAAAATTCACATATACATTTTTGGTGCCCACCATGGGGCATAGAAATCAATTTTTCTGGCCTCATCTGCTCTATTTTCTATTTTTTTTAGTGATTCTATCGTGTTTGTCCGTCCAAATTTCCAAATTTTTGCGCAAGAAATCTCATTTTTATGCAAAGAGCTAAAGATTTTTCCCTTTTTTGTGCACTTCCTCAAGTGAAAAAGTGCATAAGGACATGGTTTATCACACAATGCACATCATTTTCTCACACGGGCCTATGTAGGATTTCGCACAAAATTTTGCAATAGCACATGCAAAATACAGTTTTCCAAAATTTAGTTTATCATTATGTTTGACTAACAGTTTTCTCTGAAGCATTTTCTTTTAAATCTCTAGTTTTCTATAGCATAATAGTGGTTTGTAGGACACTTGACAAAAACACCTTGATCAAAAAAACTTGAAACACATACTGATTGTGTGATTGGAGGATGCTTGTCAAAGATATGCATGTCAAAGACTTATTCAAACCCACTTTAAATGTCATGCATTCTTTTTTATTTCCAAACATAGTATAATTAGGGTTTGTGAACTTTGCAGGGTGCAAGATAGGGGAATAAGGGAGTATGCTCTTTACTACTTGGAAGTGATGCCCAAGAGTAAATCAAAAACCTAGAAGCCTCTGAAAGATGACACCTGAAGGAGGCAAGCAAGTTAGTGGTTCTCTAGTATGATTCTTTTCTATGAGGGGATAATGATTTCCTTTTAGGGAATCAAAATCTTGAGAAAGGGCAAGTCTGGATCGATTAAGCTAACTCAGTGATTAACTTTTCTTATGTGTTTGGGTGAGGTGATGAGGTAGAGGAGTATGCTCTTTTCCCTTGAGGGAAATTAGAAACTAAGACCTTTAGATCCAAACCACTAGTCTGAGTCAACCCTTAGAGGGCCTGCCAGAGAGATCCAACCTCCAGGAATGATGCAAGTGAGTAGACTCCTTTCGCTAGAGATTCCAAATCACTATAATAAAGAATCCTTGTAGAGAAAAAGACTCCAAAGCCATATTAATTTCCTCTTCTTCATTAAGAGGCTCTGTATCCTGCATTGGCCAGTGCCAACCCCAATCTTGCTGGTCAAGTATGTGCACTTACAGTTACTAGTGTGGGCTGCTAGCCTCAACTTGTCTTGCAAAGCCATCCAAGGTTAATGTGAACTAAAGCCAAGTAAAAACCTTTTATGCTACCCAGTTCACCTCCAAAAAGGGGGATAATATTTGTGCAAGGAGGGGGAAGAATCTCTCTTATAGAACTCACCACAGGAATGTACTTGGGTGTTGGAAGGTGGTATATGCACAAGATCCCTCCCACAAGGGTGTTCATTCAATGTATATGTTATTGAGCCCTTAGAATAGACCAAAAAAATGGCCACCCTCTAGTGGAGTGACACGGCTATGTGAGGTGAACACATGCACATAAGTTGTGGGACAAAGGTTTTTCTTCCTCTACCATTTTTGTTTTAGGGATAAAGCGTGTTTGTTATTGAGTCTTAGACTTGTCCAAACCTATTAAACAAACTGAAAGTCAAGACTCCCCTATCCCTCCGAGGTCACTTTCCAGTCTATACATGATCTATGTCCAGTTCATTTAGTGAGGAATCTTCACGATCTCCTTCACCTGTCAGATCACCTTGTGTTCAGAGAAGTTTCCCTATAAACTTGCAACAAACCAAGAACCCCTTGTATCAAGAGGATCCGAAAACTATCAAAGGTCATACATCTCCAAAAAAAATAGCTAAATTCTTATTTAGAGGACCTTTCCAACCAAAACACACTAAAACTTATCATATTCCTATAATGGTTGATCAAGAACCAGAACATGGAGAACATAGTAGAGACCAAGATCAACATAGGAATGAACAACATAAGGAACCTCTTTTCACTCATGAGAATAAGGAAGAGGTAGAAATACTTCTTGAACACATCAAAAAATGTTGTAAGGACAAAAAATTCCAAAAGGTCATTTAAATCATGCTCAATGAAGAGAAAGAGAAATACTTTCTAAAACTTTCCCAAGAGGGAGCCAAGCTACCTCATCACTTTAATGTTGAAACTATCAATACGCTTGAAGAAAAAACTAAAATTTCCAAATTACAAAAATAGTTGAAGATCATGCAAGAACAATGAGTCCAAATGATGTGTGATAAAGAAAAACCTACAAAAACATACACCCTAGATGCTCTTTGTCTATTCCCTTTTGATAAGGGTATAGACATGCCTCCTTTTCCAAGAGGAGTTAAGTTACCTAAGTATGATAAATACTTTGGAACTACCAATCCCCACGATCATTTGCGGGAATTTGGTGCCTTGTCTATGGAATTTATGCATAATCAGACATATCTCATGTGTTTGTTCCTAAGAAGTCTAGGTGTCAGGCTATGGAGTGGTTTTCACACTTGCCTACTAGTATCAAAATATTTGATGAGATTTCTAACCTATTTTTCCAACAATACTCTCACAACATACAACACCTGGTTAACATTCGAGACTTCTGTAACCTTAAACAGAAAGTTGGGGAAATCTTTTCTCACATTCCTTCAGAGATGGAGACAACTTTACACCAAATATTCATTCAAGATTCCTGAAATGGAAAAGCTTGACATCTTCACTGATAATATTTTACCTCAGTTTGGGTATAAAGTTCAAATTCAAGGTCCACATACCTTTGAAGACATGGTCACACAAGCTATCCGTATAGAAGAATTCATGGTCAAAAAGGGTGAACCAACCCTTCAAAAGGACACTAAACAAGGATCCACCTCTAAAAAGGACAAATCCAAGTATGTGAACAAAAACTAAGAGGTTGTACATGACAGAGTTGTTCACAGCATCACTCCTAAACCTGCTAAGGCAATGTTCAATCTTATAGACAATCTCAAAGAGTCCAAGAATGTTGAGAAACCTCATGCTGACAAAAAGACATTTGGAAACAAACCGAAGAACTCATCTTTTGTCTCATGCCCAAAATGAGAATATACACCTCTTGGTGAACCTTTGGATGTGGTCTACAAGACCTTGCTACAAAAAAAGCTCATTTCTCCATTGGATAACTCTCGTCCTTATGATCCACAACCATGACCACCATGGTATAACGAAATTGCATTTTGCAAATATCACCAAAACAACAGTCACAAAACTAGCAACTACATCAACTTGCATCACAAAGTCTAAGACCTAATAAACAATGGTGACATTTTTGTGGATGGACATAACAAGAAAATAGATCACAAGGCTTTCAAGGATTCATTTTCATCTTATGAAAAAGGAGAAAACTCAAAACAAAAACCTAACAAAAAGGTCAACTATACGTACTCTAATGATGACAATGTGATCAAGATGGTTGAACCTATGGATTTTGAGTATTGTGATGTTATTACCATTAAGGGAAAATAAGATAATGCTAAACCTAAGACACCATTTGTCTTAAGGGGCCCTACTTCCAACACATTTGACAACAAACCATCACAATCTTGTGCCAATGCTATTACGCGTTCTCATGCTAAGTTGATACTCAAAGGCCATGTGCCTTCTGCTCCTAAGCTAGAACAACATATAGAAAAACCTCTTGTTGGTCCATCTGGAAAAGGAACAAAACTTGCAACAACTTCTATGGATACTAGCTATAGTATCCTCTATCAGTTACAATAAATGAATGCTCAAATCATGATTTTTGAGTTGCTCAAAATCTCGCTTGCCCATAGGAAGATTCTAGACAAAGCCCTCACTAAGGAAAATGTACCTCAAGATCTTGATCTTGAGAGGTTCCAATCTATGGTAGGTCATCTGAACTCACCTTATTATATGTCTCTCTCTAAAGAGGATGATAATTCATTGAGTCATTTGCATAATCAACCTCTACACATTAAGGTCATGATACATCATAAACATGTTCGTCGAGTACTCATCGATAATGGAGTTGGTTTAAACATTGTCTCTGCTACTCTGCTCAGATAATTGGACTATTCTAAAGAGTCCATTAATCCCCATCACAAGATAACCATCAAGGCATATGATGAAGTTGAGCACAAATATTTAGGTCTTGTGGTGTTGCCCCTCTGCATTGGTCCTATAGAAAGGGATGTCACTTGTCAGGTCCTTGGCATTCCCTTGGCTTAAAATATTTTTCTATGAAGACCATGGATACATGAGATGTGAGTTGTGCCATCCACTTACCATTTCATGGCTCTAATGTCACCATACTTGAAAGTACTAGCTATACTTGTAACATGCTGAAATCTATTGAAAACTTTATACCTTCTAATAGGGAATCTATGGATTATCATGTTAACAAGCTAAAGCAAATCAAGCTGTCACTCAAGCTGAAAGAAACTGGGATGGGTGAATATCACATAGAACCAGTTCTGTCATTGACATTTGTTCCTGAGTCTTCCTGTCATTATGGGAGACCATCTAAAGTGAAGAAACCATTTGTGTTGACAGCTCAAACCAAGTATAATGGTACTTTTGTCAAAGCTATTGTTTCTCTAAAGGATGAATATGAAAATAGAGCCATTGCTACATGGATTTACAAAGAGGAAACTTTAGTTGACCTCACAGAATAGGCTCATGAAATTACTCCTGAGAAGTATGGTCCTACTCTTAGAGTCATGAAATGCTTTGGCTACAAGGGGACTGGTCCCATTAGATGCAACAAAAATGGTTTGATTGATCCTATCAAAGTGATAGCTAGAAGGAATCAAGACACATCTGGTCTAGGCTTCATGAAGGTTCCCTTCCATCTAGGGATTAACAAATTCATACCAGAAACTAAGAGTTCATCTGAACATGAGTCACAAGCTAAGTCTAATCACCATGAAGACAATGATGATGATGAGGATCCTTATCCTTATCCAATTCCTAATGATCTAGCTAAATTCTTTGCAAAACCATATGACTTTCTACCATGTGTTAGCACAATGGATGATAATAGTGATTCTTTTGATGATACTACTGATTCACATCATACCTAGAAAGAACAAGGAGAGTCTAGTCATTCTTTACACATTGAGTACCTTTGTAAAAATCTTGATGATGAAGGAGAATTCGTTCCCATCACTGTTGGGGAATTCTATAGTCTATCTCCATGCAGTATAGATTCTTGAGAGTATGAATTTAAATATCTCTCAGAAGCAACTACAGACAAAGACATAGATCAAGTTCATGTCTATGAAAACCTTCTCAAAGTAGGTGAATCATCTAGTGTTAGGTCGGATGAGTCCTATCCAACTAGTGTCCTTGAGTCTTTGATTAATAACATTAGTGCTCAAAGGCATCCAAACACACTTGTGGATGAAGCCACTCTAGGTCTCGAATTGCTTGTCCAATAATTTAATGATTATACCATGAATGCAATCAAACCTGCCACATCTCTTATACTCACCTATCTTGAGCTCATAGACTAGAATTCCAATGCATCTAGTGAAGTCCTCAAATTCTAGAATGACTATGCTCTTTCCTGCTACTTAAATGTTGTCGAGCTATTAACATCTTCCACCAGCGAACAAAGTGTCAACGTGACTAAAGCTGACATCAAATATCTCAGTCATACAATCAAAAAGAAAAAATAGAAGGTCTTATGGTGAAAACCACATTGTGGTAGTTTTGGAACCTAAAAAAAGTAAAAATAAAAAGACATATCCAAGGGTGAAAACCTCTCTAAGGTGCCCATGGATGAGATATTTGATGCACTTCCTAGTCATTTTTAAGAAAGGTCATCAGTGTTGATAGAGCCAACACAACCAATCAACTTGGGAATAGAGGAACAACCTCACATGATACATCTTGCATAGTCACTATCTCCAGAAGAAAAAGAGGAATTCATTTCCTTCTTCCAAGAGAAAAAGATAAACTTTTTGTTGACATACTCAGACTATTGGAAAATAGATGGAGTAACTGAGAGGGGGAGGGGTGAATTAGTTATCACAAAAATTTATCCACAAATCCCTTAGATGTCTCATAAAACTAATTATTGCTATCATTTGGTAAAAATATTGAAAATGTTGTAACTTGGTAAATGTAGAGTATGTTTTACTTTTAACTGATCTTAAACATTCACAATGATTAACTTGCAGGCATAAAAGAAATAACATGAACACAATAGACACCAAGATTTAATGTGAAAACTCAATATGGGAAAAACCACCAATGTAACTAGTTATTATTTTCACTCTTCTAAAGTGAGCCCTGTTAGGAGCCAACCAGGTTAAAGGTTACAAAACACACTATTAGGTGTGACCTTGTTAGATGATTTATTCACCCTATTAGGAGTGGCCTTGCAAGAGGTCTTTAAAACAATTCAATGGAACTGTCACCTTGTTAGAGGATTTAAAATTGGCTGTTAAACCAACTCTGTTAAGAGATTATTGATCACTGCTACAATGGTAAGAAAGTAACAATGAAATGACCTGATTGAGATGCAACTGAATTGCTAAATACAAATTTTTTCTTATGCTTCACACTGGATCCTTCTTGATCGAATCTTTTGTTTTTGCTCCACAAGGATATCTGACCATCCTTCAAATTTTCTCGCACTTTTCTTCTCAATACACTTGCATACTTGCACTCACACTAGAATATCAACTTGACCTTTCATTTATACCATCTAGATTATCAAGTCAACTCAATTACAACTTACGATGACCAATAAACATTAGCACAGTTAGCTAAAATCAATACTTGAAATAATTAAACTTCATAACCCAAATCAACAAAATCCTTCATTGGTCGACCCAGCTCGGTAAACACTGGTCTTGAAAAGATTTCTTGTGTTGACCAATAGACACTCAGTTAACATTGTGAACTTGCAAAAACCTTTGGCAACTGAGTGACTTGGTGAACACTAACTTTGACCAAATTTCCTTCATTAACCATGAGAACTTGGTTAACATTGTTTCTGACCAATTTTCCTTTAATGTCTGAGTGAGCTCGGTAGGCACTATCTTTGCAGAGTAATCTCCAAGAATGCTCAGTAGACTAGAGAAACTATCTTGTTGACCAAGTGAACTTGGTAACAATAGATTGACAACTGATATGACATTTGTGTAACATCAAAAAAAACACACAATTAGAAAATTGTATCCAACAATCTCCCTCTTTGGCATTGATGGCAACACAACATGTCATAGCATAATAAAATTTGAAAACAAGATTTTCTCTAATAGAAAGTTTCTCCATCTGAGATTTTATACCACAAACTTCTCTAAAGTAGTAATCTCCCTCTATGAAGGAATTACACAGCTTCTTTCTTGAAAGAAATTTTAGAAAATATGATAGTAAACTCTCCCTCTTTGACAACACATGCCAAAGACAACACATACCAAATGAGTATTAATGTACCTTGAGTACTGATTCATATGCAATGTTCTCTTGACTATGATGCATCAACGAATAAATCTTTAACTAGGTTCCTATTGATGCATCACTAAAACTTGATTTAGTGAGCTTCAGATAGGGGAATGACCCCTAGCTTACCTCTTAGATACAAGAATGCATCCTTACATAATGACTTGGTAAATATGTCTACAATCTATTCTTTTGTATGCACATATTACTATCTAATTTCTTTGTCCTGCACCAATTCTCTGACAAAATAATATTTTATAGCAATATGCTTGGTTTTGGAATGCATCATTGGATTCTTAGATATGTTAATTGCAATTGTATTATCACAAAACATGACAGCTGGTTCTTTGATGTCAACCTGCATGCCTTCCAACAACTGTTTAAACCAAAAAATATTAGAACAATTCACTGCTATTGCAACATATTCTACTTCTGCTATGGATTGGGATGTGCAGTTTTGTTTTTTTATTGTCTAGGATACCAACCTTTTACAAGGAAAGAATGCTCCACCACTTGTACTCTTTCTATCATCCAGATTTCCAGCCCAATCAGCATTAGCAAATAGTTTTAGGTCTAAATTTCCTCCAAGTTTATACCATAAACCATAGTCTTCAATGCCTTTCAAATATCTCAAGATCCTTTTGATTGCCATCATATGATTTTCTTGGGGGTTTTGACGAGAATCTTACCGCTATACCAACTGCAAGAGCAATATTAGGCCTTGTATGAACTAAATACTGTAATTTTCCAATCATTTATCTATATAAGGTCTAATCTACCTCTATTGAATCATCATCTTTGGTAGGTTTTATCTAGTACACATGGGGGTTCCAATTGGTTTTGAATCTTCCATACCAAACTTCTTGAGTATCTCCTTGATATACTTAGACTGAGTGATGTAGATACCATTCCTACTTTGTTGTATCTGTAATCCAACAAATAATTTAATCTCACCAAAAATAGACATTTCAAACTCTTTGTTAATTTTTTCTGAAAATTCTTTGCATAGATCATCATTCCTTGTGAATAAAGTATCATCCAAAAATATCTCTACCAATACAATCTTGTTATCAAGTCCTTCCTTGATGTACAAACTACTGTTATCATTAGTTCTCTGGAAACCAATCTATATAAGGTAGTTGTGCAACCTCTCATACCATGCTCTAGGAGCTTGTTTCAAACCATACAATGCTTTGTGTAATTTGTAGACCGTGTCTCTTCTATATGGATCAACAAAACCTTTTGGTTGTTCAATGTAGACTTCTTCATCAAGAATACCATTGAGAAATGCAAATTTAACATCCATCTAATATACCTTAAATCCTTTGCGTGCTACATATGCAAGTAAGGTCCTGACACCTTTCAATCTTGCAACAAGAGAAAAAATCTCACCATAATCAATTTCTTCTTCTTGAGAGTAGCCTTTACACACCAATCTAGCTTTGTTTCTTGATACTTTACCCTCTTCATTCAACTTATTCTTGAATACCCATTTTGTTCCAATCACATTTTTATCTTTAGGCCTAGGTACAAGAGTCTAGGTTTTGTTTTTCTCCATTTCTTCATTCATAGCCTTAATCCAACTTTCATTTTCCAATGCATCTTTGACATTTCTAAGTTCAAAATTAGCTTACTTCTTGTCATAGTACCTTCTGATCTATCCCCAATAATCTTGTCTAGTGCATGATGCCTCCTAACATACTTGGCCAATACAGGTTCTTTTCCTTTTGAATGAATTCTATTATCTTCATTTTGAATTTTAATTTTAGTCTCTGGTTGTTCTATCTACGGCTCGGGTCCTTTAGACTTGGTAGATGTTGGCTCGGTAGCTTCAGATTGTGACTCAGGTCCTTGTGACTTGGTTTGAACTTCTTGCAACTTAGTAACTGAGGAAGATTTGAGAGTAGAAGTCTCCTAATTGATAGATGTGTCTAGCAACGTATCAGGTTTAATGTAAATAAATCTTTTGTAGTCTTCTGGTTCCTTTTTTCTTTCTTCTTTAGTCTTTTCTGCAAACTCATCAATTCTCACATGTGCACTTTCTATGATTTTATGAGTAGACAAGTTCAAACATCTATATGCCTTACTTCTATAAGAATATCCTAAGAATATACCTTCATCACCTTTCATGTCAAATTTTCCTTTTCTAAATTCTTTCAAGATATAACATTTACTTCCAAATACTTTCAAGTAACTTACATTGGGTTTATAGCCATACCATTACTCATAGGGAGTTTTAAATGAGTCCTTCAACTGTACTCAATTTAAGGTATGAATTGTAGTGTTGATAGCTTCCTTCCACTATTTTATAGCAATGTTCTTTTCAATAATTAGAGTTCTTGCACAATCCATGATGGATCTGTTTCTTCTTTTAGCTATTCCATTCTACTCAGGAGTTCCAGGAGCTAATACCTGTCTTTTGATTCCTCTTTCAATGCAAAAGTTATTGAATTCATTGGAGATGAATTCACCACCTCTTTCTGATCTTAAAAATTTCAATCTTTTCCCTATTTCCTTCTCTATTCTTTCTAGATACCATTTTAATTTCTCAAATGCTTCTGACTTTTCTCTAAGATACATAATAGTCATCATTCTTGAATAGTCATTAACAAAAAGAATAAATAATTTTTCTCCACTATAGCTTTCTATTCTAATAGGTCCACACAAATTAGTATGCACAATTTCCAAGATATCTTTAGATTGATAGTTTTTTCTTTTAAAACTAGTCTTTCCCATTTTTCCAATCTGACAATTCTTGCATAAACCAACATCATGTTTCTTCAAACTAGGAATGCCTCTTACTTTTCTGAACTTTCTTATTGTCATCATGTTATCAAAATTTACATGACATAACCTTCTGTACCATAACTAGCTTTCTTCAACTTGAGCAATAAAACATGAGCAATCACCAAGATCAAGATAAAATAGGGCACCTCTTGTTTTTTTTCCTGATTAAATCAGTTTTCCTTTGTCATCCAACAGTCTTTCCTTGCCATGCATGAATTCTACCTTGAATCCAATGTTGATTAGTTGTGCCACACTTAGTAGATTATGTTTTAGTCCTTCAACCCAATAGGCATTGTCACATACAAGTGCTTTGGTTAATGATATTCAGCCTCTCCCTTTTATGCAACAAGGTTCATTGTTTCCAAACCTTACACTACCACCATCATAGTCTTCAAAATGTTCATACTTTGTTTTGTCACCAATCATATGATGTGAACATCCACTATCTATGACCCATGTATCATTTTTTCTCACATGAGAGATAAGTGCCATCTTATCTTCTTCATTATCAGATTCATCTTTTACAACAATGTAAACAATTTCATCTTTACTATTATCTAAATCCTTAGCCATAAAAAAAGTTTTCTTACCTTTATCCTTGAATGATTTATGACCCTTGAAATCCTTCTTTCCATTGTACTTGTGACTCTTCTTTTCATCCTTATCTTTTTTTGGGCACCTGGCAGCAATATGACCAACCTCTTCGCATGAAAAATAGATTAAGGGAACTTTACCTTTGTATTTTTCTCTACCTCTAGAATATTTCCTTGCAAGTAGAGCTTCAACAACTTCAAGGTCACTATCAAAAATTTCCTCTAATTCTTCTTCACTTTCTGACTGAATGTCCTTTATTTTCTTGCCTTTCTCCTTAAGTGAAAGTTTGGCCTCAAATGCAAATTCAATATTCTTGGAAGCTTGAACACAATTGTCATAGTTATCTAGCTCAAATGTTGTCAATCTTCCTACTAAGGTGTTGAAAGTTATCTTATGATTTTTCTCACATCTCCTTTCTTGAATAGCAGATACTCTAATTGCATAGATGGGAAGAAGTGTTCTAAGAACTTTACTTACAACAGTTTTATCCTTGATATCTTCTAAAGGTTGGTTTCATCCCCACTATTGATTATGTTGAATGGATATCAAACATTGTTCCAATATCCAAGCACGACAAATCTATCAAAGTCAATACAGATTTCCAAGATCTAAACTTAACATGTCCTAAGGATGATTTTCCACTCCCTAACATTGATATGATAGTGGACATGCAGATAGGATATGAAGTACTCACTCATGGATAGATTTTCTGGTTATAATTAGATCAAAATTGCACCAGAAGATCAGGAAAAGACTCCTTTCACTTGTGCATGGGGAACCTTCTTTTGAAATGTAATGCCATTTGGTCTAAAAAATGCTGGTGCTACATATCAAAGAGTAGTTACTAAAAATTTTCACAACATGATGCATAAGACAATGCAAGACTATGTGGATGATACTATAGTTAAGAGCACAAAACACAACACTCCCCTTCAAGATTTGTGACCTATCCTAAATGACATGGAGAAATTCAATCTAAGACTCAATCCCAAAGAAATGTGCATTTGGGTTAACATCTAGAAAAATACTTGGTTACATTGTTTCTACAAAAGGAATCGAGGTTGATCCAAAGAAAGTTCAAGCAATCATGGATATGGCTCCACCCCGTAATATCAGTCAAATCAGGGGCTTACAAGGAAGACTTCAATCCATTCATAGATTCATCTCATAGTTAGTGTATAGGTCACAACCTTTTACCAAGACTCTACATAAAGGTGTGAAATATAATTTCAGTCAAGATTGCAATCATAGCTTCACAAAAATAAAGCAATACCTTGTTAATCCACTGATCTTGATGCCTCCTATCTATAGGAAGGCTCTAATTTTGTACATCTCATCAACAGAGACATCTCTGGGTAGCTTGTTAGCTCAAGAAGAAAATGATAACAAGGAAAGAGCTATTTACTATCTGAGTCACATGTCGATCTCCTATGAAATGAATTATAAGATCATTGAGAAAGCTTGCTTGGTAGTTGTCTTTGCTTCCCAAAAGTTGAGACACTACATGCTCGCTCATACTACATGGTTGGTTGCTAAAATTGATCCACTGAAGTACTTACTATGCAAGGTAGCTCTAACTAGAATGTTGGCTAAGTGGGTCATGATACTAAGTGAGTTTGACATTCATTATGTTGAACGAAAGGTTATCAAGGGACAAGTGATTGCTGATCAGCTAGAAGAAGCACCAATGCAGAGTCTTCTCCCACTGGACATTGATTTTCTTGCTGAATCAATTCTGATGCTCATGCACCAAACTTGGGTGATGTTCTTTGATGGTTCCTTCACACAACAAGGATCTGGTGCTGAGCTATTGTTAAATCACACCATAGAAGTATTCACTACCTAAGGTGTATAAGATTATGTTTCCTTATATGAACAACATTGCATAATATGAAGCTCTCATTAATGGCATGAAGATGACAGTTGAATGGAGAGTGGATCAATTGAACATCTTTAGTGATTCATAGCTCATAATCAACTAGGTTAACGACATATAATAGAAAAATGATCAGAAATTTATCCCTTATAAATGCATGTTGGATGACCTAAAGAAATACTTTGCTCATATCAGTTTTCAATAGGTTCCTCGAGAAAACAAAAAAGTAGTTGATGCCATGGCTACTCTTGCTTCCTTGTTACAAATGCCAGAGAATGATCTTCAACATGAGTTCCTAGTGGAAAAATTAATCTACCTTGACTATGATACCCCTGAATCTCAGATGATCTATTCTATTGTGGGACATGATTCATCCCTCCCACCATATATACTCCTATCTATGTGACCAAACCATTCTGGATGGTCTAACCTGGAATGAAAAATGTTACCTTATCTGCAATGCTTCATAGTATGTCATTATTGCTGATGACTTGTTTAGGAGAGGTCTTGACAGAACACTCCTTAGTTGTCTAGAACTTGATGAGTCCAAACACACATTAATTTACCTCCATGGGGGTTTTTATGGATCTCAATCTAATGGCTTGACAATAGGTCAAAAACTTATTAGAGCTGGTTACTATTAGCTGAATATGGAGCAAGAGGAAATCAAATATGCCAAGTCTTGCAAAAAATGTCAGCTCCATGGGAATATGATTCATGCTCCAACCAGGGAGCTAATTCCATCTATCACATTATGGCCATTCCAACAATGGGCCTTTGATCTTGTGGGTCAGATTCACCCATCCTCTTCAAATGGACATAAGTTCATCATTATAGCTATAGACTACTTCACTAAGTGGCTAGAGGTAGTCCCTCTCTCCATAGAAAATGGAAAAACAATAGCTCTATTCATCATGAATTACATCATATGTAGGTATGGTGTACCTTCCTCCATCATTATTGACAATGGAGGATAGTTTAAAAATAAGGATCTCAAGGAGTTATTTAAAAAGTTCAGAATCACACAACATTGGTCTCCTATCTATTATCCATAGTGTAATGGTCAAGTAGAGGCATCCAACAAGGCGATCCTTAAGATCTTGTATCGCATTGTTAACAAATCTAGAAGGGACTAGCATCTTTAGATTAATATGGCTTTATGGGCTTACAAAACAAGTATCATAAATCCAATAGGTACAACACCCTTTGCTTTGGTCTGTGGAGTGGGTTTTGTACTTCCAATTGAGGTTGAGATTCCTACTCTAAGAATCTACATGAAGGGCCTCATTACTAATGATGACTACAGAATATCTCAGCTTCAAGAGCTATCATTGTTAGATGAATGTTAACAAGTGGCATGTGATAATCTTTGATCATATTAGCATCATATGTCCAGAAGTTACAACAAGAAAGTTAAGCCATGTGACTTCCAACTAGGTGATCTCGTTCTAAGAGAAAACCCTAAGAATCAAAAATAAAGGATACAAAAAGGTAAGTTCAAATCCAATTGGCTTGTTCCCTACATAATTACTGTAGTGTTTGGATTTGGTGCTTACCAACTTTCTACAATCGAGTGAGAGGTGCTCAAGGAGCCCATCAACACTCTCCATTTGAAGTGGTTCTATAGCTGATCTAATTTTAGAAGCTCTCTGTATATATCTATATGTCCTAAAAAAAAATCTAAAAATTGCAAAATGTCCTAGAAAAAATCATTATCTTGGTGAACCTAGAAATAGGCACCTTGGTAATACCAAAAAAAGAGAAAAAGAGAAAAATATTAAAAAATTAAAAAACAAAAAAAAGTGCCATTGATGAAAACTTGGCAAACAGGCATCATGGTAGAAAAAAAAGAATCTCTGCCAAGAAGGTGAAAACCTGGTACCTAGGTGCCTCTTATTTCAAATGCTATATCTACTAGTGCATCTTCTGGCTCTTGTATAGTTGCTTTCCTGCTTTAGTTTGCTTCTTTCATGTATGTATCCATGGATTGAATCTTGTCATAACTTAGGGGCAACACCCTACAGTGTTATAGGAATCTCTCTTGTGTTAGTCACTAGTTGTTCTAACTACGTCTACCTATTGTCGCTAGTGTCAGTTAGAGATTCCTCTCATGGAACTTCTCTTGCATCAGTCACCAATTGTTCTAACTACATCTGCCTACTGTTGCACTAGTACATTTGGGTTCATTTTTTGACCTTTATTGGTCAAATTTTTGACCTAATTTTTGACCAACTTTCGACCCACTTCGACCAACAGGCTGGTCAAAATTTCAACCATCTCATTGGTTGGTCAAAATTTTGACCAATCTATTGGTCGAAAACCTACCTAAGCCATTGTGTAGGTTCAAATAGGAATTGGTCAAAATTTTGACCAATGAAGGACGAAATTTTGACCAACAAAGGTAGAAAAAAAATTTGCACGTTGGTGGAAATTTTGACCAACAAAGGTGGAAAAAAATTTAGGTTTTGATGGAAATTTCGACCAATGAAGGTGGAAATTGTGACCACCAAAGGTGGAAAGAAAATTTAGACGTTGTGGAAATTTTGACCAATGAAGGTGGAAATTTTGACAAAGAAAGGTGGAAAAAAGATTTAGATGTTGGTGGAAATTTTGATCAATGAAGGTGGAAATTTTGACCAACAAAGGTAGAAGAAAATTTGGGCGTTGGTGGAAATTTCGACCAACAAAGGTAGAAAAAAATTTAGGCATTGGTGGAAATTTCCACCAACTAAGGTAGAAAAAGCATAGGAGTTGGTGGAAATTTCGACCAATGAAGGTGGAAATTTCCACCAACAGCTAGGTGTAAATTTTTTTCAGGCATTCTATAAAACAGTTCACATGTCTTGCTTATGATATGACATTTTACATGCATCCTACACTCTCTCATCTAACTGATTATGGATTACGCAAAGTGATCTGAAACCATGATTCTAAAAAACACACAATCAAATCCAAAATGAACTTGCACTACAAATGGATTGTGGAAATCTGATATTGTTAATTTTACATGCATGTCTACTAGGACAAATGTATGTTTAAGTTGTGATTGTCCTGGTAGACATGCATGCAATTTTACCAATATTAGATTTCCACAATCCATTTGTAGTGCAAGTTCATTTTGGATTTGATTGTGTATTTTTTAGCATCATGGTTTCAGAGGACTCTGCATAATCCATCATTAGTTGGATGAAATAGAGTGCAGGATGCATGCAAAATGTCATATCATATGCAAGGCATGTGAACTGTTTTATAGAATGCTTGAAAAAAATTGACAGTAACTAATATGAAGAATATATAATTAGTTATACGATTGAGACAAATCATGTAACAGTGAGTTGGTTGAAATTTCAACCAAAAAAAATTTGACCAATGGGTTGGTCAAATTTAGTCAAAAATTGGATCAGAAATTTGACCAATAAAGTCAAAAAATGAACCCAAATGTACTAGTGCAAGTATGCTCGCCAAGTTGACTCTTTGAGTTTAGTCATGAAGTCACTCCACCAAAGTGCCTCATCAAGGTCAGTTTTTAGGTCCGTTCATTGAGCTTGCTCACCAAGTCAGCTCGCCATGTCACGTCTCTAAGTGGCCTTGCTAAGTCGGCTCACCAACTTGCCCCACCAAGTTGCCACTTTAAGCCCACTCACCATGTTAGATCGCCAGGCTTGCTCCCCAAGTTAGCTAACAATTGAAGTATGCTCACCAAGTCAACTCTCTAAGTTCACTCACCAAGTCTGCCCCCTAAGCTAACTCTCCAGGTTAGCTCACCAAGTCACCCCCACTTGCCCCACCAACTTGACACTTTAAGTTGACTTGCCATGTTAGCTTGCCACGCCAACTCCCCTAATCTAAACTCCTTATGCATAAATAAATTTTATAATCAAAATCTACAAATCACATGTATTTGTTCATTGACATTTTTGCATTTTAAAGTTAATACTAGCACCACCTTTGACTGAAGATAACCACCAAATGTTTGTTGAATGAACATAGTCACATGTGCTATTGGATGAATGGCTTCCTCTCCACCAGCTTCATCAAGGCATATCGACTGCATAGTATCAACTGCAAATCTAAAAGGAAAAAGAAAAACAAGATATCAATTTGTGTGTGCGCGCACACATGTGAGCATGCATGCGTGTGCCATGTAAGTATGTTTAAGCACATCAATGGAGATTAATTTTTGTGTGCACATAATTTTTAGCATATCCTTAAATACTCCTTTCTATGAGCATTTATATCTTGATATATGTCGGTATGATTTAAAAATTGAAAGACTCTAAGCACTTTGCAATTCATGTTACCTCAAAAACTCATGAGCATATTCCTGTTTTCCATATCCAAGGTGATTGCCAATGTTTTTAATTCTAGAAAGTATTCTAATTGGTGATAAGGCACCATCTCCTATTCTCACCCTCAAGAAAAGAAACTCAAGCTCACACATGAAGCACCAGTCTTTCTTCTGACCTGATAGACCCAACAAATAGTATAGGTTATTGTTTTTCCAAGCTGCAACTAATATTGTAATGCTTGTGTCTAAGGATAAATCTACTGAGAAAATATAACATACATTTTTGAGAATGTGATCCATGGAGTAGATAGGCTGCAAGAGGTTTTGTGTATATTAGGCACTTAAGCACCACATTAGCAAAGCAACTGCCAATAGACCAGTGGAAAGGAAAATATCATGAATAAAAATCTACCCAGAAACTAATTCTTTACATTTAAAAATTACAAGAATTCACAAACAAGATGTACCCTAACCCCTCCTCGAGTTTAACCTAAAATTTAACCTATTATACTTATATTTCAATGTAAATGACACAAGATTATAAATCAACTCATGAAGATATAATCATTCTACCATTATGAACTTTGAGATTGGTTTTTCTAACAGTCATTTGGATTGCCATAGACCATAAAATAAGAGGGAAAAGCATGTGCTCTCAAATAGAATAAAATATTGGCACATACCTGTCTTCCACATTCCAATTCCAATGGACAAAATCACCAACACAGATATTATGCCGAGTTATTGATAATAGGTTCTAATGCATACATTCAAATGGAAAATATGAAAATAAACAAGTGGAACAGCCTTAGTTATTTACCTTTGGGAACACCCAATTTAGGGAAAACTCTAGTGCATGTTCTTTCTTTGTTGCCTATGTACCTTTCTATGCAATAGTGTTCTCTCTCACATGTGGGGGTAGGAGAGACAAGGAGGCTCCTTTGTTGTCTCCTTGTTTATGCAATAGTTCTGCAACACCCTACCCCCCTCTCTCTCTATGCAATAGTTAAAAGGTATAATCCACATTTGAAATGTGGAAAGTTACCAAATTTATTCTAGTTTACTCTCTTTTGTTCTTTTTCATGTAACAAGAGACCCTGTAGTAATGGAGTTGTGTTTCCCTAGCACATGATCTAATTCATCATTCAATGCAAGAACCTGACCAAGAAGCTCCTCGTCCCTGCTTTAAATTTGAAACAAAGGTGAACCAACTAGATAATGGGCTAATAAAACATGCTTTATTGCTAGTGAGAAGCATTAAAAACTAGTTCACTTTGCATTTGTAACCTTGGCCAGGGTCTTAGCAACATGCTCGCATTGAAACTTTGATGTAAAGGAGAAGTATACAAGCTCACAAACCTCAGGAAGGCTTTCTTAGATAAGAAGTTTCTAAGAAGAAACAAATCCTCACTAATAATGCTGCTGTGATTTTCTTATTTAAATCCAAACAAAGTTGTATTATCTTGGGTAGAGGAGACTACTGTTGTTTGTGGTTAAGGATCCTTTAGGTCAGTAGAATCACATGCAAACTGGATGTGACATTGTAGTAAGAAAATTGTAATAAGAGCTAGGAGCTTGCCTAGTGATCAAGGCTTGAGACTGGACATTGCATGAAGTATTTGTAGGCATTTGAGTCTGAAGCATCACTAGCTCAAAATCAAACTGAAAAGGAAACTTGGCAAATAAAACTAAATAAAAATAGTATTCTTGAGTAAGCATCAACATTGTATGAACAATACCATTACAATGCACTATACTTGGTACAAATATATTGTTGGTTGAGTATAAAGAACATTGGTGGTGAATTCAAGTCCAAGTTGCAAAAGCAAAGACATTTACATAAAAACTAAGCAACCCTTTCTGGAAAGAAAAGATATATAGAGATTTCTAACTAAAATACAAATTGATGCTAAAAAACTTAAACCATAAGAATTGTTCTATAGAATAATAAAGAAGAAAGATGAAGAATCAAACACCTGAAGGATACAATGTTGATGTAGCTTCAGAAAGATCGTCCAAAAGACATCATATGCTTAGGCTGAAGGAGCTTTGAGATTAATTACTACACTCAAAATGAGCTCATCTTCAATGTTCTAAAGACTGAAGATGAGCCCATTCTCGAGTATAGTAATGAATCTCATATAATGCAACAAAGAAATAACATCAACAAGAGTAACCATGCCATCTCTTAGCATTCTCAGTATTGCCATTGGCACATAAAGAACTAGGCTACACTTCACAATGCCAAAACCTTGGGCAGTATTCACTGTGGGAAGAAGCAAGTTATGTTTCCTTGGCAGGTGTTAGCTAGCAATCATTTCATATAACATCTTATAAAATAATTCCTAAAGCTAACTACATTTTTAAATGAGATAAAAACTGATATGTATCATTTCAAACTCAATTTATTCCTATTTTTGCATAACAAATTTGCATAAAATGCCAAGCAACCCCACTACTTTAATATCAACATTTTCTCAACAAAAACCCAGAAAAGCTTACCTCTGCATTCCTTATTTATGATTCTAATGACACAAAGTAGTCTTGTTGTTGGTAGATATAAACTAAAGTCTGAAAGATACAATGTTAGAGAAGCTTCAGAAAGATCATCCTAAGGACATGATATGCTCATGGTGAAGGAGCTTTGAGGTTCATTACTACAGTCTAGAATGGGCTCATATTCAATCTTCTGAAGATTGAAGATGAACCCATTCCCGAGTGTAGTAATGAATCTATAACCTTGACACCCATCTCTTTGCAGACTTGCACACAGGCTTCAGAATACTAATGGCACAATTCATTTGTCCATACTATTGGAGCAAAAATACTACTATAGAATCCAAAAAATTTAGGCCAAATAGGTAGATTATAGAATCATGAAATTGTGAACCATTACACACGCACAAGAAGAATAGTACCTTGAAGCACTACTAATCAAATCTTCATTAATAGGTGGGCAACTTTAAAAAATTAAGCATGTCGACTCTGAGAGGTCCTAATTTTTTTACCCAAAACTTAAATTAGATAATTGTCATCATAAAAATTGAAATATCTGTATCTTTCAAACAAAATTGATGAAATCTAAACATAGAATACTGATGAAAATTGTACTTGGAGATAGGTTTCCATTCTCTTAATGTTCTCCATGTATTCAGGAAATGGTACATGAGGACCTAATCCTGAGGGGTGAGGATCTTAAGAATCATTTCCACTGAAATATACAATGATTAAAAAGGCTTGCTGAACTGCATCCTGGGTGAGCCAAAGCAATAAATATATTAGACTGACAATATCCAACATTTGCATATAGAGCAGTTGCAACACCAATCTCATAAAACCTATAAGGAAAGCATGAATCTCATAATCATAGGTAGTGTTACTATTTACAGCCATTGAATAAATATGTTGACAAAATACAATATTTATAAATATATCAAACTCCACGAAATACTATGCAGTAAAAAGCAATAATAAAATAACTGTGCTAGAGGTGCACAGTTACATGACATATCCATTTTTACTTATGAACAAAAAGAAACAAATAATAAACAACCCAACATATGTAGTTTTTTTGTAGCATGGTGTTAGTCCTTTCCTATTATATTTTTTCCAACAGTTCCAACAAATACGTGCAGTTGTGATTAATCCAGGCAAGACCTACCGTAAATTGCCTAATGGAGATCACACAAATTTGATATATAATTTGATAGCTATAACATGTGATCCATGAGAGAAATTTAGCTTAAAAGATGCACTTTCTAAGACTTCTATAAACTCAAGTTTGAGGATCCATGTAGTATCCATGGAAATATGTTTGTAAAACTACTGTATTGCAACTGGAACAAATTCATAGTAAAAAATTTAGAAAGGAACTTGAAGAACATAATAACCACTCATCTTCATCATGTTGTCCAGATGAATAGCTTCAGTAGCCATATGTTGAGATAAATCACTTTAATTGGTTAAATAACTAAAGATTTGCACCTCGACAAGTACCCCACATTTTCCTTGCACTACCGGTCTGCTATGAAACATAGACATACTTCCTGTGGGGTGTATATAAGTATGCTTTCCAAGTAGACTCTTTGAGTTTGGTCATCAAGTCACCCCACCAAAGTGCCTCATCAATGTCAGTCTTGAGGTCCACTCATCAAGCTTGCTCACCAAGTCAGCTTGCCATGTCGCGTCTCTAAGTGGCCTCGCTAAGTCGGCTTGCCAACTTGCCCCACCAAGTTACCACTTTAAGCCCACTCACCATGTTTAATTTTGAAAATAACATCTAGTTACCAAAAATTGACATATTATGTCAACGATTAATTGGAAAACAAAGTAAGAAGGTATAGAAAATACCTTTTATCCTCCTACTACTTTGATACTATGTAGACCAAAAAATTTTGTGATCAATGTGCTTACATAAGTATGAACATGATTATAGTAATTTGGCAGCATACGAAGAAGTACCTGTAAAATGGTCACATTGGTAAACAATGAAGAAAAGAAAAACAATAGGATGCTAAAACCCTATGGAACATTAAGGCAAACTGAGGAATCCCACAATATAAAATTTGTGTACCTTACAACTACAATTAGTTGGCTACCACACCTAAATGTATAGCTTAAAGGAATCGTTTAGTTATAGCTAGCATCTTAAGATACAAAGATGCATCAATTTCCAAGGATGCTGACAAAAATTTCCAAATAAACTAAGAACAATAACTCTGACTTTCTTCAACTAATTGTAAAAATTGCATAGATGAGACTAAATTAGTATGCATGGTGTTTAAAATGTAAATCTCTTGTACACCCAAAACCAAGTGTGGCATATTCAAAATTTTGTGAATCCAATATATCTAGGGACAAACACACAAACTCAATAGTATATTTCAATACAGACTTCTTCAATAACAAGAAATTGACTAAAAATGAATACACATTTTAAAATCATATTGTTTTCATCATTCAAATATTACACATATACATTTTTCATTCTCTTGTTAGTCTAACTCTAAATTTCTTGTTAGAAAAATCAATAAACATTACAAGGCATATCCATATAAATGTAAAATATTCAGCAAGTCTCTAGTCATATGCGTGAATATGCAAATAAATATGTGAACTTGATTCTCAATTGCAGATTGAGCATTAAGTCATAATTTTTGTGCCCTTTATAGATAATTTCACCCTGTCTCTTACTTTCATTTGGCTGCCATTTATGCCCTCTTTTCACAGCCTCGGATGGCACATTTATTTTGGATACCTCATGAATCAAAACTCCTTGAACATATTCTCTCTTGACAACAAATTGCATAGGAAAAATTTTGGGATCACAAGTTCTGACAACCTCGTCATTATCATCAAATTCCTCACTACTTGAGCTTCTTATCCCATCAAAGGAAAAGGTTCTTACTATTCTGGATTCAAGGGTTTTTGAGGATGTTGTTTCGGAGCTAGGGGCATAAGAAGTATTCAAATAAACCTCAAAATCAGACATAGAAGAACTTCTTTCCTTCCAACAAGATTGCTTATCAATGGAGAGATCATCATGCTGATCCACATGGGAAGGCGAGGATTCCAAAAGGTGGCATAGCCTAGTCTAATTGCCACATGTAGGATAAAATGTACCTTTCCCATCTTTGAGCCCCTTACTCTAGGTCCCCATATAACAATTCCCATCTGACCATCTGTAGACTCCATGGCCATGCTTCAACCCATCAAGCCATTGACCATCATATTTATCCCCATTGTTCTGACTCATAATCCCCATTCGATCATGGGTTTCCACCATATCTTCTAACTTATCATAAAAGGCAACAAGGTTAAGCCTGCTAAGGTTGGCATGAAAATCTAGCTTCTCTTTTTCTTCCTTGAAAACACTTCTTTGAAGGCATCATAGTAAACAATCTTCATCCTCACACATCTATTTCTATAATCTCTTAGTCTTGCCATGTGTCCCACTTCCTCCAATTTCACCATTTCTACCTTTAGCTTATTGATTTTTTCCATGAGCTTTTCCTCCACCTCCCCTACCACTCTCAAGAAATGACTAGCATCACAAACAAATTAATTTAACAAACAAATTGTGCATCACAAAGCTTTTCATAGTATGTACCATTTTACTGTGGACTGATGTTTTCTACTTATGTATAAATATATTCCAACTATAAGATAATTATTAGGATTCAATTATATAATTTTTGAATCCAATCTATTGATTCATTTACATGAATAAATGATCGGCTGTATATAAAAATCTATGACTCTTTAGTTGAATTTATGAACACATTTCTCATGAGTAGTTGTATACAAGAATCTGTCTCATGAGAATGATGGTAGTAGATGGATGCAATAAAAAGACAAATAAAGAGGAAGGGAATAAATGGACAAGTTATTATGGATCAGTTAAGTGGGTTCTTATCACTGATTACTTATTAAAAATAGACCAACAAATTTAACTAAAAAACTACACAATTAAATTCTAGTTCTAGAAGTATCATAATTTAACTTGCTGTGAAAAAATATCAAAACTTTACATACTAAATAGATAAAAGTAGTTTTCATTTTAGAAATTATAAAAAGTAAATTAAAATATAGATCAAAGTCTAAATGCTAAATCTACCATTCACTCTTGCAGGTTACATCATGGATCCAATTATAGGCTTCCAAACCTGATTGCTAAGTAATCTATAGTTCTCTTCATCTGGCTGAATTAACAATTTAACACTAAATTCTATTCTTCTACACCCAAATTTTCTCTTGTATCGAATGAAGCAAGTGAAAATGAAATTCTAATTTGGAAATTGCATTATGAGTACAATGAAGGATAAAAAAGTTCTTAAAAAACCAAGCAAGATGACAAGTTAGAGGGCATTTTGAAACTGGGCTCCATCTTGGCTTGCAAATAATTAAAAAGTAAGATGAATAATGTCAAGAAGCTTAATTGAATTCCAAGCCCAAGAGCATCTAGTTGGACTTCCATGGCAGAAGAAGGTGCACCTTGTGATAAGGGAAGCATAGAAAGCCCTTCCAAGTTAACACTACTTGTGTCAGCATGGAAGACTGCATCATACCCAGTGTGATTTGAAATATTAGCCCGAACTTGGGTAGTAAATAGGGAATTCAATAAGAATGGTTGCAAACACAAAATTCAAGAAATGAATTTCATTGATATATGTAACATTTTAACCGATGATAAAAAACTCTATAAAATTACCAGGATTAAAGGAACTTCCTCGATAGGAAGCTCTGCTCCAAGATCCCCTTGAGCTACCATAGCCTAAAGAAGAGGAAGGAAGAGACAACTGTTACAATCCTAAACAACATACAAATACCATAAAAAAATTAATACATGCATAACTTGAATGAGTGTGGCTAAAAATGAAGGTGGCTATGACCATTCACATGCAAGCAGTGTGTAAATGCTTGTCATAAATAAACTAAATGAAAGAAAACATTCAATAATGTCCAAGGGACCACTAGCATATAAATATCAAAAAACCTCCAAGGAAGTACTTTCATAAAACTGTAAGCTTATACAACTATATATTGTAGGTAGTAGCAGATAGAAGAAAAGGGAATAGAAACATAGGAACAAGGATCCAGGAAATTTTTTATTCTAGAGAATCAAATGGAGCACTAGCATTCAAGATGGATGCTTCTGTAGGACAGAGACTAGGACAAAGACACACAACTTATATTCACCACTACAGGTCACTTGCACAATATTTAGGTGCTCCAACCTTGTATGGCCATCAAAAATGGTCACTTGTATGGCCATCAGAAATGGACACTTGCATTAAAATCAGATGAGAATCCTCTCGTAAGTCATAGGGTTTTAGGTTTTCGTCTAGTGTATTTTGATACCTTTGAAAGTCTGTGAAAAACCCTAGGTTTGGCTTTTACAATTTACCATGGCGCGAATTCTTTTTGATAAAAGGGGCGAAGAACGAATATTCTTCTCTCGCCTGTTTGGATGTCGTGGTTGAGTCTCATGAAAAAGGGTTTTAGTCCTACCGTCAGATTTGATTTGAATCCACGGTTGTTGCATACTCGCTATGGCAAGATGCTCATATGTTATGCATAGTGAGATAACGATCAACGAAAAATAACCTATGATACTTAAAAGTGGAATCCGATGCCACGAAATGTGTTCACGGGATGATCTTATGACCACATGATACGTCCCAGACCTGTCAGTTTCAAGAAGGAATGCATGTGGGAAAAAACTTGCAAGTGGTGTCACCGAAGTTCAAAAATATTCGGCAATTCACCAAGTCGCTAATGGGAAATACTTGCGATTTTTCGGTGGCACTATAGAGAATGCCCGGATATTGGCTAAATAGCCACAAAAATGCACCGGCTAAATAGCCTATGCCGTTACCTCCCTTACTTCCGTCAGCTCCTACAAAATGTACCGCCCTGCACGATTTTGGGCTCTATCCTTTTAAATAGGCTTGGGGCAGCGTAAGGGTGGGGAAAAATATTTATGGGGCCCTAAGCCCACATGTTTGGAAGTTGGAAGTTTGTGGTCGTGGGCGGTTAGTGTTAGGGGTTAGGGGTTATAGTGTAAGTTCTAGTTTTAGTATAAGTTAGTTTATATATAGATTAGTATTTGTTAGTTTTGATTATGTTTTTATTTATATATATATATATATATATATATATATATATATATATATAATTTAATTAATATGTGTCTTTTAAAAATTAGTTTAGAATTAAGTTAGTTTGTTTTTATTTACAATTATTTAAATTAATATTAAATTAAGATTAGTTTTAAATTTAAATTAGTATTAGATTAATTTAATTTTAAGTTAGTATAAATTTAATTTAGTTTTTAGTTCTTAATTAAATTTATTGTTTGTGATAATTAATTTAGTTTTAGTTTAAAGATAGATTAGTTATTTAAAATAAGTTTAAAATTTAGATTTTAATTGTTAGGTACTTTAATTTAAATGTTTTAAAACATTGAAAAATTATTGTTTGAAAGTTAAGTTAGTAGTGTTAATGTCTTAATTTTTATTTTTACTTTTTATTAATTTTAGTATTATGAGTTGTTAATGAGTAGTATCAGATCTTAGATAGTTTTTAAAAAATTTAGGTTTTTAGTATGTTTTTAAATTAGGATATTTGGCAATAGAGTTGTTTGTTTTGTATTAAATAAAGTGTTAGTTTAAATGATGTTAATTAGTATATATATATTTTTAGTGGAATCAAATATAATTTCTTTAAAAGAATAGTTGTGTTAGTATTATTAAATAGTATCATTGTTAATTTATTTTTTAGGATTGTATCTTATAGACCTTTATAATATATTTTGACAATTATATAAATATTATTAATTCTTATTTTCAATTAAATTTTATCAAAAAAAACTAATAATTAATATAGTGAAGTTGTAAACTTTTAATAAATTAAATTTTAAATAGAAATTTTGGAAATAAATTTTCTAAAATTTAATTGATATAAACTCTTGGAGAACTACTATGCTAAATCTATGTGAATAGTTTTTTAATAAAAAATGATATAATATTTAGGTGAAACTTTAATTAACTTATTTTATGCTCTAATTATTAAATTTAATTATTTTTAATTATTTTAAAAATAAATTTATATAATAAACTTCCCTATCTAAAATTTGATACTACTCATTAACAACTCATAATACTAAAATTATTGCCAAATATTCTAATTTCCTATTTAAAATTTAATTTATTACAAGTTTACTACTAATGTTTGCAAGAGCAAGACTGCAAATTAGAATCCTAAGTAGAAGTTCATGGGTCATTGACACATATGCAACAAACAAGGACATCAAGCACATGAATGCAAAACCAAGACCTTGAGCACACAAAGATTTGAAGGATACTCCTATAACTATCAGAAGTATGGAGATAGAGCATATGAGTGCAGATCCAAGCCTAAGTGGTCATCAAACAAATAGAAAACGGTAAATCACAATGGAAAATCTTATAATTAGGATTCCAATACTAGGTATAGTTGTCACTACTATCAAGAGTATGGACATGTTCCTAAGAATTGCATAAAAACACACTTTAGAAGTGACTAAAAAAAATGGTTTAGTCAACTACATGTTTTAGTTGGTTGAAGATTGGTTACATAAGTAAGAATTGCCCAACAAGGTCAAAAGTGCCAAGCAGTGATTGAACAAAGGCAAAGAAAAGGCAAATGTTGAGAATTTCAAAGATGAAATGAAAAATACATGGAAGAGAAAGGAAGATTGCAACACATCAAGTTCTGATGGGATCTCTTCACCCAATGGGTCAGTTGATGACACCACCTCCAACTAAGAAATCAAGAGGTATGTGTGGGACTGATATTTAAATAATATATCATAATTATTTCCAAGGACTTAGCTTTGAAAAGATTATATTTTCTTGAAGAAAGATGAAAAGTTTTGTTTAGAATCTTGAAGAAATCTTTTAGTTTTTCAATTTTCATGTTACTGTCAAGCATGAAAATTTTCACTTAAGTTGTCGAGTGAAATCTAGTTGATACTGAGCTATGATGAAAACAAAGAGTGCACAATGCAAGTTTGGATCAATACTTGTATGTATATTTTTCTATGTGCAAAACACATTTCCTTCCTTTGGAAAAGTTTCATGGAAGACAAACAAATCCATTGTAGTACAAATAGGAGAATTCATTGAGAAAATGGGAGAGAGCTTTGAGTCTATTATGACTACCTATTTTGAGGACATTAAGTAGTCAATGAAATAAAGACACAAGATACCAGTGTCACTAGTTGAGAAACATTTCAATGAGGTTTTCTTTTTGGTTGATACTGATTTCAGAAATGTACAAGTTGTAGCTCCAAGGGTTAATGGTTGAGATCACTAGGATATGAAGTCAATGTGGATGAGGCATCTATAGTAATTGCATCCTTTCTTTCATAAGAAGAAGTAGATAATAAGGTTACTGACTTTGCAAATTGTGATGTTGCCAAATCAAAGATAACTATGGATCTAAAGACAACATTAGTGATAAGGAAGAAGAACAAGATTGTCAAGAAATTGAAAGAAAAATATGGTGAAGGGGCAAAGGATGATGATGAAGATGATAATGATGATGAAGAAGAAGATGTACCAGCCCAACCACCATTGGCCCTATCACAAGGTTAGGGAGAAGATCAAGGAGAAGAGGAAGTCGAGCTTGAAGAAGGTGTAAAAGGAGAAGAAGTTAGTGAAGAACCTATAGCCAAAGAGAAGAAAAGAAAAGATAAAGCCTTAGTAGTCAAAAATTAAAGAAGGTTGTAAAACCTAAGCCTTAAATTCTAGCTACACAAACTAGCACAAGACCTACTACCAAGAAAGCTCAAGAAGTAGCCAAGCAAAAACAAAACAAAGCTAGGAAAGCTATACAAGTTGATGTGTCTGAGAAGAGACAAAGGAGAAAGTACATTGCTCCAACTAAATCATATGAAGAGAGGATAGAATTTGATGATAATAGCCAATTTAAAGTGGTAAGTCATAGTCCTTCTAATTTAGATTATCTATGTGAAAATATAAAGAATACTGTAGATTTGAGTGGATTTGATAGACTTGGAAAGCTAGAAATGGATAAAGTAGAAGAGTCAGTATATTCCATGATGGTACATTTAAGATGACTCTAATTGAGATTTCAAACTCTCTACCAAAGACTTTATATGATAGAGTTGAGAAAAGATGGAAATATAGTCTTACAATAGAAAGGAATATGAGAGAGACTACACTTGTAAGAGTGATGCCAGATTTAGGTAAAGCTAAGATGACTAAAGACATAAAGAAGTATGCAGGGAGATTTTCTTCTAAGTATCATGCATTTAATATTCTCCAAACTAAAATTGAAGATGTTCTTCAGAAAAGTACCCAAATCTGGAAGGTAATTTATGGGTTGACAACATCTAAGGTAATTGAGGAGAAACCTATTAAGGTAGGTGAAGATAAAGATGAGCAAGAATTAATTGAGGTTACTAAAGTTGATACTGAGAAGGATAAACATATGGAAGGCACTGAAGAATCAAAACAAAAATAGGCAATAACTGAAGATGAGTAGCAACTAGAATAGAGTGTACCAGATATACAAATGTTGAGTGCCAATCCACTACATGTGACAAAAGTAGACACTAAAATCATATAGATAAAGGATGTTTCTGACGCTATGACTCAATACATTAATTCACTAATAGAGGAGGACATGAAGAAGATACTACTAGACACCACCACCAAGGAAGACTTATGTAGTCACCTTATATTGGTGAGAGTAGATGAACTTAAGGAGGTAGAGAAGACATTTATAGAGGTGGAAACTTGAGCCATCAAAAACCCCTTAATTTACTATGATGCAACCTACATTAACCATTGTAGTGTATCAAAGGAAAGAAACAACCACCATGGCTAACATCAAAAAATTGGTGCAAAATTTGTTATAACCAAAAGTTTCTACTCAAGCACGGGATGGAACACAAGTTCAAATAAGACTGGTAGATACTCATCTACCTACAACACAAGTTCAAGATGCAATTGAAATTGAAAAGAAAGAAGACGAAAGATGGAAGATTCAAACTTGACTACATAGCCTTGTTGGAAGATTGGAGATATTTTTGGAATATTGCTTTGATGATAATATGTAACACTCATGACTGAGTTTTTCATTGATGTCAATATAGCATGTTTGATGTCTTATGTGGTATCTGACAGAAGAACAATGGAAAGATCAATTTGATATGCTTGACTAGTTGAACATAACAACCAGTCATGGTTATGAGAGATACATTTGAGTATCTAGCATATTCAGTTAACATCGGAAGTAGAAAGGCTAAGTCTAGAAGAAGTTATGTAAGTTTTGGTAATGTTTGTTCTAAGATAGAGTTTATAGAGGCATGTTTGGGTAAACTTCTTATATCTCTTAGCAGATTTGATATATTGAGGATCAATGTTGAGGACTTGGATAAGACATGTTAAGGATGGCATGGCTAAGGTCACTTGTAATAATATTATGTGTACAAAAAGTTATTCAAGTTGCAAGGTGGAAGATTTGTGTTATCGCTAAGTGTAACATGCTCTTAATGTGGTCCTATAATAATTAATTGAGAAGGATTAACAACCAACTGAAGGAATTGTTTAATGGACTTGGTATAAAGGAAGGATATTTTCCATTATCATGGCATGGATATATGTGAATTATGAATGTTTGGAAAGTAGTAGAGAGTATGGAATGTGAAGTTGAGCAAAGCAATGCTGAAGTAAAGATAACTTCATTGCCAAGGTTTTTCTGAGTGATCCAAGGTTTGGTATTTGGATTTGAGGTCTATGACCTGGTCTATAAGGTCTAATAGTAATTGGTCTTGTTGATAGGATAGAGGAAAGAACAAGCAGGGAAGATAAATAACAGTAAATTACTTGTTTGAGAAATGAGCTCTTCTCGTAGTTGTTGAAATTGCATGTTTTGGCAATGGGATCTTCTTGCATACATTGTACCGCAACTCCTAACAGGGTTGGAATCTCCTAACAAGGATTCAAAGTCTCCTAACAGGGACTGATTTTACTAAATGTTATAACAGACTCCTAACAGGGTCTATACTCTAACAAAGAATATTTATATTAGTACATCATCTTGTGGGCATCATTCCCACTAGGGGTTTCCCTCTAATCAAGGGTTTCCCTAGTCAACATATCTAGTGTATTTGTTTATGTGAATCTTTCTATTGTTGTTATTTACTTTGTTTGAATGGTTAAGTTTGTTTAAAGAAGATAAGTGTTATAATTATTGGATAACTAATTCACCCCCCACCACCACCCCCCCCCGCTCAGTTATCTTGGTGGACTATTGTTTCTAATAAGCCTTAGGATAAATTGTCAATAAAAACACTGGTTACCTTAATAGCAACTGCTACTCTTCCAAGTCAAGTAGTGCAAAGGTTGAGTATAGAAGCGAAACCATTATAATCACCAAGGTCTAGTACATCCAAGGTAGGTGAGGTCACATCATTTATTGATGTCAACTTGGATGAAGTGATTGTCCTACCAAAGATTGACCTTGAAAAAATCATAACTGAACAAATGGGCATACTACAAGATGTACTTGCAAGGAAAAAGTATCAAGAGCTACTTAGAAGGGAGCATAGGTAGAAGCAAGCATTGCAAGACATCAAGAATATATTTATTGATGCATTTAGCCTGCCAGCACCTGAAGAAGACAAGCCTATCATGGAGCAGTTGGTATTCATTATAGAACACATCAATGATGCAGACCTAGATTCAAATGTCAAACTACTTGAATGGTCTAAGAGAAAATTTCAAGGAAAGGTAAATGACAAGGTATCAAGTTCTATTACACTTTTAGTCTTGGTTGAGTTAGCAACCAAGACTAAAAGTGTAAATAAAATATTAGAGAATATTTTCTTACTTTACACCAATTTGTGTCATACAAATTTCTTCACACAAGAAGTACAGTGCCATATTGACAATTTGGAGGCAAAAATGAAGCTAACAGGTATTACTCTACCCAATTCTCTAGCTCAGAGTTAGAAGCACTTCAAGAATTTGATGAATTCCCAAGGTCAATTGGTTGACCTAGTGCATGCTCAAGAAGAAAATATTTGTGCCACACTGATTAGCATCCAATCCATGTTGACCCCACACATGGAAATACTTCACAAGGAGCTAGCCTTTGTAGAGACACTAATGCAAAAATATCCCCATCTTTCTATACTAGAAGGCTTAGTTTATCTTGTTGCCAATTTGTCCATCCAAATTAAATCATTGGAGGTAGGTTGTGATAATTAGGATGTAGCTTTGAAGCTAATACTTGAGATCCATAAATATTTTTTGGATAAACACACTATTCAGGTATAACCCTTTGACATAAGTGTCAAAAAGGGCGAGTAAATAAGATAGGAGGAGAAATAAGAAAGGGAGAGCATAATAAGTTTTTTAGTGACATTGACTCCAAGTGATGAATAGATACAGTTTTGGGGGAGACAAAATAAAGGGGGAGTCAAAGACATAAACAAAGTATAGCATATGCATATTTACTTAGCACTAGTATTGATTCAAGATTCAAGATAAAATAATCAACTCAAGGGGATTTATAAGATTTTGAGGTATGATAGTAAAGTCATGTTTTGCAAAATTTTCAAATTTTGAAATTTTGTATTATACCAAGTAAAGATGGTGATTATCTAAGTTATGCTTATAAGTTAAAGATATTCATGCACGACCAAGTGTTTTTTCCACTCATGTCAAAGGGGGAGATTGTTAATCTCAAATTGGTTCTGACATATGAGTGTTTATACACTTAAGTCATTTACAAGATTAGTTCATGTCGAACAAGTAATACATTTGGAGCATAACATGTCAGATAGTGCATATCAAGTGAGATTCTTAGTGTATGTTGAGTAAATAGTTGGTGCCAATCCACTCAAGTGTCAAGTAGATAGATGATGTCGAGTGATTCAAGAGCTGAGTAATCAAAGGATGTTGAGTTATTCAGATGTTGAGTTCTGGCATTGAAGTT
Organism: Cupressus sempervirens; assembly: GCA_028749045.1. Lineage (NCBI taxonomy): Eukaryota > Viridiplantae > Streptophyta > Pinopsida > Cupressales > Cupressaceae > Cupressus > Cupressus sempervirens. Next base: position 444,667,573 of record CM053786.1, on the reverse strand, counting down.
GTAGTTGATGTTGAGCATTAGGGACTTCTAGTGTTGAGTTATATAGTTTTGACATAGTTGTTTGTAATGGCACAAAATCCTATGTAAATTATTTTGGAACCAACTTAAGGATATATTTTGAGATCCTAGATGATAACAATGAATCTTGATTGATTATCCCAATGCAACACACAGAACCAATCAGAAAAAAGAGAAGGATTAAGCAATAGGTGAATCACAATCGTTGATTCATACCTAACCATAAGTCACCAAGATCTTCATAAGGAGGGTAAACCCTAATATAGAATGTAAGTAAGGAGATGAGTAGAGAGAGAATTTTCTGCATGCAAAAAGAGAATCAAGGTGTGACTAAGGAATTGTGATCTAGAGACATGAATTATAGAATATGTTAGAGGAGATCATAGTAAAGGAGTTAGAGGATAGAAGAGATACATCTAATCAAAGAAGGATCAAGAATACATGCAAAGAGGTGATCTAACATCAAGTAGTAGAGTGCTAACAAAGGATCATTGTTGAGACATTTTAATAGGTGAATCATTTAAATCTCTTAACAGAGTAGTCTTAACATGCTGAGATAAATCCTTCAATAGGGTGCTTACTTCATTGTAAGTTGAAGTCCTCTTACTAGGCACACTTCTAATAGGGTCATGAAATTCTTTAATAGGGTAAGACGTAATAGGCTTTGTAAGCCTTTAATAGGGCATACCTTTAATAGGGTAGGTCATATTTCATTATCAAACATTGTAATATTCATTGGATATACTTTATAAATGTAGTAGTGAAGATGTATGGGTGTCATCCCCACCCCAGTTTTACCTTCTCATTAGAGGGTTTTTGGGTAATCACATCTTCTGTCATATGTGTGAATGTTTATTTACTTTTGAGCTATGAATAGTTTTGCTTAATTTGGTATTTTAGTTTACATGCATAGATTGTGAGATGGATGTGTAGTGAATGATTTTAAGGATGAAGTTTTAAAGTATTTTATGGGACTTAGTATTATCATATATTTATTGACAAGCTTCCCTGCAATAAGACAATTTCATCAAACACAAAACAAAAAAAGTAATGATTCACTTGACCCCATGTCACATGAATTCTGGGAAGGTTGGCGTCAAGTTGGGATTATAGGGATGTTAAGTGGATTAATGTTATTTGTATGGGGAGATGTATAAGTAAAGTAAAATGTAGTAAATAAAAGATTTGGCTTAAATATTGTTACTTTTTAAAGGATATAAGGGTTAATGGCTAGTGGATAGGGAATTAGTGGTAAAATTAGATAAGGGGTGGTAGGAAGTAAAGCAAGATAGATGTAAGGGATAATTATAGTATAGTTTAGGAATGGTTAGTAGAAAATGTTAGGAGTAAGGAACCATATATCAGATTACTAATAGAGATTATTTTAATTGATTTAATATTCAAATACTATAAGAAAATAAATTAAACTAAGATAATATACATGTTTATATATATAATAAATATATATAATTAATCAATTTACAAAAAAAATAAAACACACAAATTATAGCATTTATAACTATTCACATAATAAAAAAATGAGTAGCTCAAATTAATATAAAGATAAATTAAAAATCATTTTTATCATTAAAATACTAATTATTGCATATTCTCATTATTTAATTGAATTAATTTTATCTTAGATGCTAAATATTTATTATAATTTATAAAAAAATTGAAACTAAAACATGCAACATTACAAAGAGAATGGACTAAATTAATACACAAATCTGCACACTTATTTTGATTCACCGAAACTCACCATATTGCTAGCCGAATTGTTGGTTTTTATGCCGATAGCGATATAGCAACCCACCTAAGAGTCACAGACATGACAAGGCCCAAGACATGTGATGTCATGTAGAGATTAGAAAATATATATATGTGCCAGCGTGTTGAGCCAGCTCAGCGATAGTGATATCATGGACCCACTTCCCATGTACTAGGTACGAAGATTTTTGATAGTGAGATTGTGACAAGATCAAAGGGTGGTGTTGACTCGCTATGAAGAAGTTCTTGAAAGTTAAGTATAGTGAGTTAGCGAGTGTGGTCCACCATTGTTGAAGTAAAATTACTGTCCACAAGATCAAGTCTGGATCGATGACGCTCATTGACTCACTATAAGGAGATGTGCAAAAATTAGGTATAGTGAGTTAATGAGCAATGGACCCACCATCGTGTTCTTAAAGGTTGTTTCAATTGTCTACCACATGATTAAAGTAAGATCAGTGATCATCGCTAACTCGCTGTGGAAAGGTGCTCGAGAATTATGTATAACAAGTTAGCGAGTTGATGACACGTGTCCGTAGTCATCCATGGGCCCAATTTGAAGTGCTAGCCTTGAAGAAAAGGTACAGGTGGAGGTTTTTTATTGGCTTGACTGCCAATATGTTAAGAAGAAAGCTGAGTCAGCTTAGTTGTCATTCCCAGATCATAGGATTTTTCAAGGATCAATGGAACAAGTTTAAAAAAGAAAGTGTGACGCCATTCTATTTTTCTGTTCAACACATTTATGATAAGTAAAGGCTTCACGTGTGGAGAAATAGAGTATAACACAGAGATTTTCATTAATTCTAGTCCCACGAGAACAAATATTGCAAATTTTTTGAGCACAAGAGCTTGATTGATTGTGTCATGTTAAGCCTGGTAAAGACGTGAAACTATTCTTCTGTCATTCGAAAGAAATTTTAGAAGTTCAGAGAAGAACAAGTTTAGCAAGTCAAGTAAGTACTCATATTATAAGATCTGTGGCATTCCAATTCTCTCAATACTGTCAAAATGCATCCTAAGAAACCATTCTCTAGCCAAATTAATTATATGGATAGGAATGTCCACGATGATTTATTAGAATTACTCCCAGAATCTACTGTACAACCTGCACAAGTTAAAAAATTAATTTCCTCAAACCCTAGGCTTAAAATTGGTGACAACCTATATGACAAGGGGAACTGGGTTAGGGATGCAAAAACTACTCAAACTGGCCTTATCTTGTTTAAAAAGTGGTTTTCAGAAAGAAAGTTGTTTGCCCTGCATGCTAATGTCTGGAATTTTGATTTGGGAAAAATAGTAGTCCCAAGTGTTTCCATGGATTATTATTTGCTTGAAGCCATTGCTAAGAATTATGACCAAGCCATTAGGGTTGTAAGAAGAAAGGATGGTGTGCCTCTGGTCTCGATTACTCTTGAAGAAATTAGACAGGTCTTTCACCTGGAACCATTATTAGACTACCACGTGCAAATCAATCTGCTAGAAATAGAGAATGAATATAAAGCAAAGAAGGATGTAATTAGGGGAGGTGCACTAAGGGCACATATTAGTATAATAGGAACTTTGCCAGTAATTACTGCAGCCTCTAGAGAGCCTTTTAAGAAGAGTTTTTTCACTTCTTGGGCTGTAGAGATATATAGGACCTTATGCCGAGTTTTTGGTGAAGATGAGCAAGAATTTATGCCCATTGGTTTCATGTACATGATGGTTCAGATTGCTTCCTTCGGTGTAGATGTTATTTTTTATTTTTCTTCCTTTTTGGCTGAAGAAATTCACATTGGTTTAGTTGGGATTGCAAAGGGCAAGGTGGAAAAAACTTTTGGTCACTACTCTCTGTTAATGCACATGTTTTTGTTCAAAGGAGTGACATATTTTGGTAATGAGATGGAACTAAATAGAGAGGAGAATGGGGAAATACTGCCAGTCCAGTTATGGAGTGTAGATATGACCTGGGATGCAAGTAATACTAGTTTTGTCAAATTTGATAGATATTTTGCTGCTAAACTGAGATGCCTCATATTGAGTGACAATCCCAGAATCCCTAGGGTTCTAATGAGTCTCATCAGGCCTATGGATAACCCCCATGACTTGAAAGTTTCACATAATTGGGGAGATATCATCCTCTACTCTATTTCTACTATTTTTAGAATCTATGGTTTCAAGGGGAACCCTCATGTTTTGCCTTACCAAGTTCCTTTGAAGGTGGGAATGGTTGAAGTTTTATGGCAGTTAGGGGGAGTGGAAGAAATGTTTTTGTTGAAAAGGAAATTAGGGTCAATTTTCCCTACTTGCACAGTGGCCCATCATTTTGTGATTACAAAAGGGGGATGGATCTTTTTGCATAAAATTTTGGAGCAGTATATGATGGTTGTCTCTCATCCCTGTTTTTGTGATTCTGAGGGATTTTTCAATCAAATGTTGAGGCATAGAATCAAGTTGGGACTAGTCAAGAACAATTCTTATTATGCAGAAGATATTATCAGGAATGAATTCTCATTGCAGGAGCAGGAAACTAAAAAGGAAAAATGGAGAGTTTATTCTGGGGTCTTAGAATTCATTCATTGTTTTGATAATAAATATGATCCTTTGGATAATGCTATTACAGAGGCTGACAAAATAATTAAGCTCATTTATACCTTCCCTAAAATAATGGAGGTCATGAATGAAAAGAAATAAATTTTTATTGATTTATATCCTGATAAGGCCAGAGAGGTCATTAGGAGGTTGGCTTTCACTCCAAATGTGAGAAATGATAAAATAATTGTACAAAAGAGGCCCGGATATACTATAATTCAGAATAAAAGGGTTCCTATAGACAAGGGCAAACAAATAATAGGATCTACCAATATAGCCCAAGAGGAGAGACCTAAAGAGCCTAGTCCTAAGAGGAAAAAGGTAATGACAGAAGAAAGGCCTCAAGATGAGAAATATTCACCCATCCGGTCCCCTTTGAGGATTGGAGAAGAGCAGCTCACTGGTGAACAGGTTGAACAAATGGGATCACAGGGAGATATTTTTATTACTCAAGCAAAATTAGATGAGGGTAACCCTCCAGAACTTCCTCTCCCAAGTTTGGATCTAACAATAGTTGATTATAGAGGCAAGGATTTGGACCCTATATTAGAGCATGCAAGTCATCAATTTTTTACTGATGACAGTTTTGTGAAATCAAGGGCTTTTCAGTAGTTTGCATGGAGGACAAACATGAACATTTTCAAGGAGAAATGTAAAAAGATGAAAATAGAGCATCCAGAAATGGATGAAACTTCCATGGAAAACCAAATTAAAGAAGAAATGATGAAGGAATTGCAGAATATAAGCCCTAAGGAGGGGAGGAAAATGATAAAGGCATCTAACATTTTATTATTGCCCAATTGGGATATTGCAGATGCATTAATTTTCAATTCTGTTTCAAGTAGATTGGAGTTTCAAGACCCAAATAGAAGAGACTTCCAAGGCACTTCATTCATTGAAAATCAAGCTGAATTGGTAATTTGGTCATTGAGAAAGGGATCTAGAACCACACCATCACAATCAGATGAGTCTGGGTTGATGGGAAAGATACTTGTAAGAAGGGTTGCTGACACTTCACATGTATAGGCAGCATATTGGAATGTGGATTCTTCTAATTTTCTGTTGGCCACTACTAAGAAGGAGGAACAAGTTATGTCTGAGTTATAGAATAAATATGACACACTTCTTCAGGCCTATAATAGGGATGTAAAAAGGAGAATTGAACTTGAAAACAAGGCAATGGGGAAATCCACAAGGCCAAGAATAACATACCCCCATCCTCTAGTGGAACCTTTTAAATCCACCCCCCTTGTAGAGATACCAGACACACCTCAAAGGCCTGAATATTATACAGCTAAGGAATTTGAAGAAGAGAAGAGCAAACTATGGGCCTTACATGTAGAGTTAAATATGCAGTATGAGGATAAGCTTAGAAAGGCTCTAATGTATTTAGTGGACAAAATTGAGTGGCCCTTA